>CM070482.1:7201551-7364051 GCA_036324585.1 Champsocephalus esox | reverse complement strand
GCAGTGGAAATGCACCATAACTGTCCCCCGAACCCGTCTTTCACCTGTTTTAAGACTTCCCTCGTGAGTCTGTAAAAGAAAAGAAAGTAAAAAGCCTTCTTCTTTCTCCTCCACAGCGTGAGTTCATCCAGTTTTGTAAGACGCTCTACAGCATGTTTCACGGCGACCTGGTGGAGAACGACCTCTTCCAGGCCATCGCCACGGTTACCAGCCTGGTGCTGCAGATCGGAGAGGTGGAACATCGGAGACACAGCTCAGAGGGGTCGGAGGTCAGCGCGGAACAAACCCCCGTGGATGCTGGGAGTTCTTCGTCGGACAGCGATTGGACGGTCAGCTACGCTCAGATTCTGGCGTCGCTGCTCACCGAACAGGCGCTGGTGAACTTCTTCGAGAAGCCCGTGGATCTGTGTGCAAAAATCTCAGAGGCCAATCAGAAGCAGTACGAGCAGCGGGCCGGATTACTCACTCTGCAGCAGGGGAGGTGACCCAATGGGAGCCGAGTAATATCAGTATCACCGGACAGGAAGATGCAGAGCGCGAGAGATACCTGGGATATTACAGTTTATAGTACGACTGAACTGTAACTGACAGCAGAAAGGAGGCGTTTCCACTTTCCCCAAAGTACTTCGAGCCAAAAAAGACAATCTTACGCAGCAGGCCACGAGATGGTCGACTCGCTGCATGCGTAAAAAGATCCTTTAGTGCCTGGATGAATTCTCGTTATTGCCTTTCGACGTCACAGCCTCTACAAAGTGTTGTGTTATATGAACTGTGTACGGTGCTCATCATTTTGTGTTTTTCGTGCCTTGTTAAATTCACGCGTTTGCCTTTTCCCGTCACCAAAAAGATGCCTGCAGTTAAACTGTGATGTGGGCTCATACTCTGCCACCACTTTCTAATAAAGAAGCTTTTGTGAAACAGATTTAGTGATTAATTCAATAACAATGTAATGAATAAAGGCTCTCACTTTCTAATGAACCATTATAGTTATAAACGTCAGTAAGTCTTTGATAAGTGTCACACAGTAAGTACTCTGTAATGTAATGCACGTAGGTTAATACATTACATAGAAGTCCTTAATTCTAAATGAATATGTTGTTAATAAATTCATTGATTCTGATTAATATAAACGTGTTTGCATTTTTGATTGGAGAAACAAGTTTTATACAATATTTTTGAAGCATTACACGGCTTCGTGAATACTCGATTCTGATTGGTCAATGTGGACATTTTAGAGCACGTGTCAAACTTAAGGCCCGGGGGTCAAATCAGGCCCTCGGTGGATTTAATTTCGGCCCGCAGGATAATTTCTAATTCCTATTAGATCTGGCCCTCCGGTATATTGCACCTTCCCTCCATCCTGAGGGTCTCCTCCGCTCAGAGCCGGACCCCACACATTGATGACCTTGCTCCCGAGATGAGACGCCAAGTGTCTGAGCTAGCATCCCAGAGCAGCACACTGAGCTCAATGGATGCTTCCTTCTGCACTTTCTCTCACGACAACAGGACATGTTTGGTTTCTCTCTGAGGGGAATAGTTTCTTGAAGCTGTTGTTGGCCTGAGGGGAAATGTACTCATAAGAAGTGACTCTGGAAAGCTGCAGATAGAGCCATGAGAAATGAAAGCAGCTGATTATTTAATGTTGTTTTTATAGGCAATCATTTAAGCTTTGTTAGTTCCAGGTTTAATATGTGCAGTAAGTTCATTTCAATAAGTTCTACAATAAACGTTGAACCAGTCCGGCTCTCCACTAGCACCCATTTTTTAATTTTGGCCCACTGTGTGTTTGAGTTTGACACCCCTATTTTAGAGGTTGTTAAGGAGAACAGACCGTTGTTAAGGAGAACAGACCGTTGTTAAGGAGGATCAAGGGACTATGTGCAGTCATATCAATCCGCAGAAAGAATTTAACGCCAGCTGTGGACAACACACATTAACCGAAAAGAGAAAGTTACAGAAAACCTCGCTGCACACTATCCCTTACATACATAATGACGTCTTTAAATGCCAATGAAGTGTGAATACAACGATTAGAAGAAGATACCAGGGGTCAAAGTTCAGAATCAAAGAAAGGAGTCCGAGTGCTGCAGGAGCTCGGTGTGCTTTATTAGCTACTGATTAAAGGCAGAGGACCTGTATAATCTGAAGACACACACACACACTAGTGGCCAGCCTTCAGTGTAAAGGAGGGAAGACTGAGGCTCTCGTACACACTCTTCACGAGCGGTTTCATCGTGGAGGAGTGACTGACTCCTTAGTTACAGGCGTCATTTGAACCCGTTGCTAGGGTAATACATCCTGAACAAACAGAGCTTTATATATATTAAATATTATTGAAATATACAAAGTGAGTGATTTTCCCGAGGCGTCTCAATTGTAACAATCTAAAATAGTATAGTATGCATAATCAGACATGTGTCTTGTGTCACATCCACAGGTAACGGGGGGGGGGCAGCAGCATTTGAAAGATAACAGTTAAAATACACAGATCTAAACTAACTACAGGCGACACATTGCACTGAAGCCACAGGTGTGTTGACGGGAAGTCGCCCCGTGGGACGTGCTTCTCTGGAGGGGCGGTGGGCGGGCTTTGTCTTTAGATAGCTTCCACGTAGTTGGCGGGCAGCATGCCGGTCTTGCTGGTGCGCTGCACGGTGCCGTACATCCAGCCCTCGTCGATGGCCTGCACGTTCACGATCACGTCGCTGTCCTTGAAGGAAACCTCGTCGCTGTCGGCCGCCACGTAGTCGTAAATGGCGCGCACGGTTTTCTGCGGAAGATAGAGAAGTGTGAGTGTTGGAGCCAGACGTTGATCTGTGTTATTGTTGTTTTGCAAGGATGCGATGTTATTTAATGACAACCCATTCTCATCAACTGCTTAAAGGTCTCCTATCATCTTTTATACATAACTGTGTGTCCCCAGTGTGTCAGGGATCTGAGACCCATAATATATTCCTACACGTAGCATGATAGGAGATCTTTCAATTCATGTATCTTTCTGCATTTTTTTATGTACATTTTTTGTACTATGTTTTATTTCATTTATTTATTTTATAGATTTTTGGTGTCATGTTGACATTTTGAGTGTTACGTAGTTCAACCCCTATAAGTAAAATTATTCACATTTGTATGTTAATTTACAAATGACCCGCGACACAGAGTCATGTGTAAAGAGGCTGTGAGAGCTCCAAGAGTTTAAAGCATGAGGAGAGGGATATTCTCTATTTTTTGTATTGTCAACAAATCCCATAAAAAGACTAAAACAAGAGTTGAGATAATCTATATTATATGATCATGTGTTGTAAGTTATGCTCGTGAGTTTCATCATTTAGTTTATCTAAAGCAGTGCTTCTCAAAGTGTGGTCCGCGGACCACTGGTGGTCTGTGAGTGCCCTCCCTAGTGGTCCGTGAGTATATTGGTAACATTTCACATTTGAAATAAATGAATACATTTAAGTTTTCCACACTCTCGCGGGAATATCTCCGCAATGGAACGAGCTTAAGTTTCACTTTCTATTGCACGATAAAGCCCAGCGCAACACCTTCGTCACACATGTTGCCACTTGTTTGTACCATCTTCAGGCGATTTATAATCTGTTCTAGAAAAACGATGTGTTTTGGGATATTTGTGGAGTTAAGTGGTCCGCGAGTGTTTTTTTATTGGTTAAGTGTCCTTGGTATGAACAAGTTTGAGAAACACTGATCTGAAGAGACCTTGAATGTGCACATGTGTTATTGAACATAGGGTCTTGTATGTGATCGTAAAAGGTCCAAAAGGTATAGTGCTGTGTGAACTCAAAAGAAGTGTGTAAAACCTGCTTTAGACAGACACACAGACTCTTGGCGGACTTGACGCAAGTATTCTGGCTCTCATACTGCTGGACAACAATATCATAGTTCCTTCAATCAGCAGTGTGTCTGTGGTTCTATTTTGTTAGAACCATGTCTTGAGTGTCTAAAGCTTCGGATCCACGATACAAGCAACGTATTGATCCATTAAGTAGTGAGTGTGTTACTGACCCCGGTGGTGGAGGGGTGAGAGGGGACGGAGGAGACGGTGGTCTGCTGGGTGGCGACTGAGGAAGACCTCTGCTGGAGCTCCACTGTCTTAGCATGCTGGTAACCTGAAGGACACAAAGGGACACACACGGTTTACATAATCACCAGAGACGTTAAAGTACTCACATCCTTTACTCAAGTAGAAGTACAGATACTCGTGTTTTAAAATACTCTGGTGAAAGTAGAAGTACTGACTAAACTTCTTTACTCAAGTAAAAGTAAAGAAGCTTTGAAGTGTACTTCAGTAAAAAGTACCCATAACTAGCAGCTGCTTTAAAGAGTACCTGACCTCCCTTATATCAATAGAACAATAATGTATTTGGGTTCAACATGTAAGAAGTAGAAAGTACAGGTATTTGTGTTCAACATGTAAGAAGAAGAAAGTACAGGTATTTGAGTTCAACATGTAAGAAGTAGAAAGTACAGGTATTTGTGTTCAACATGTAAGAAGAAGAAAGTACAGGTATTTGAGTTCAACATGTAAGAAGTAGAAAGTTCAGGTATTTGGGTTCAACATGTAAGAAGTAGAAAGTACAGGTATTTGAGTTCAACATGTGAGAAGTAGAAAGTACAGGTATTTGAGTTCAACATGTGAGAAGTAGAAAGTACAGGTATTTGTGTTCAACATGTAAGAAGTAGAAAGTACAGGTATTTGTGTTCAACATGTAAGAAGTAGAAAGTACAGGTATTTGAGTTCAACATGTAAGAAGTAGAAAGTACAGGTATTTGGGTTCAACATGTAAGAAGTAGAAAGTACAGGTATTTGAGTTCAAAATGTAAGAAGTAGAAAGTACAGGTATTTGAGTTCAACATGTGAGAAGTAGAAAGTACAGGTATTTGAGTTCAACATGTGAGAAGTAGAAAGTACAGGTATTTGAGTTCAACATGTAAGAAGTAGAAAGTACAGGTATTTGGGTTCAAAATGTAAGAAGTAGAAAGTACAGGTATTTGAGTTCAACATGTAAGAAGTAGAAAGTACAGGTATTTGGGTTCAAAATGTAAGAAGTAGAAAGTACAGGTATTTGAGTTCAACATGTAAGAAGTCAAAGTAAAAAGTCGTCAGAAAAATGAGAAGTGGAGTAAAGTACTGACACCAGAAAAATGTACTTAAGTGCAGTAACGAAGTATTTGTATTTGTACTCCACTACTTCCCACTGCAGTGTGTGGATCTGAAGTGTTTGGTAAAAATACTCTGTCTTCAGATGTTGGGGTTTTAATCTGGAGTATTTACCCGTGGAGGAGGCCATGAAGCCGTTGCTGTAGAGGGACAAGTGGTGTTCAGGGTCCTGGGAAACTTCAGACTTCTCGTCAGCGAGGCCGCTCAGAGCGCTGGTGGAGCGGGAGTGCTCCTTACTGCGGCGCTGAGCTTGCACTGAACAACATCAGATGTAAGATGGATACAGTTCATAAGATTTTGTAAAATAATGAATTCAATAAGATCAGGTTTAACATTTACATCTTACTAGCCACGGCTGGAACACATCACTTTGAATCCGTTTAATGTCTTTTAACATTGTTTTAAAACGTGTTTTCCTCTCACCTGACATCATGTGCAGACTCCTGGACTGGATGTTGTCCTCGGCCGGGTCGTAGTCGAACACAGAGCCGGGGTTTGTGCGCCAGACACGCAGATCTGAGAGCAGACAGTCACATGTAAAGACTTACAATCACACATTTCAATATGTGGCTTTAGATATTTCTCAGTCTTTGTATCAAATGTGCGCCGGTTTCTCATTATTAACTTTGCAGAAAATTAATGAAAAGCTCTTTGAAAAAATAATGTATTCTACAAAGCATGTCATTGACCTTTCTTTCACGATTCGTACATAGTTCAAATATCTTGTAGTTTATAGTATGGTTTTCTCTTTCTTGACAGTGTGTGTGTGTGTGTGTGGTGTGTGTGTGTGTGTGTGTGTGTGTGTGTGTGTGTGTGTACCGGTGGTGGTCTCCTGGTCGTGCTCGATGGTCCTCCTCCTCTCCATCTCCACCACTTTCCTGGTGATGCCGCGGTAGTTGATGTCGCTGAACTCCTGCGTGTTCTTCTTCACGCGTTCAGTCGTCAGGTCGGTGCTGGTGGGGGTGAAGCTGCCCTTACTCTTCTCAAAGTCCTCGTGGTATCTCACCTGGAAGAGGAGCACACAGTTAAGAGTAACAGACAGGAGATATTTGTTAGAGCAGCAACTGTGTTTTAATCCGCTGCTGAAAATAGCCCTTAACAGATTCAATATTTACCACTGTTTGTTCCAAAAACGTTTCATATCACGCTTGCAGAAACGCGCAATGCTACGCGGTGATCGTTGTGAAACTACAGTTGAGTTAAGGCAACAAAAGTACTTGGTTACGGTTAAAAAAAAAGTAAAACAATCAAGATATTGACGACTAAAAGTTAGCGTTAGGTTCCTGACATTTCTGAGCCATATAAACCTGTGAAGTGAGGGCATGCCCCGGTGGAGGGATCTACTGACTGGTAGGGAGGATCAGAAACAGCTGAGAGGCGGACTGTAAACATTGTTAGTTGTGGTCTTTCGTTAATATTTGTTGACGAGGAAAATACTAAAGAACACCAGCTTTATCCTCTATGAGAAAATATAATTGGAATGAAAGAGGACGTTATATCTCTACTCTACTTTAAAGAGTCCTCTCCTGCTGATGTTCAGGTGTGTATCAGTATGTAGTGTCTCTACTTTAAAGAGTCCTCTCCTGCTGATGTTCAGGTGTATATCAGTATGTAGTGTCTCTACTTTAAAGAGTCCTCTCCTGCTGATGTTCAGGTGTATATCAGTATGTAGTGTCTCTACTTTAAAGAGTCCTCTCCTGCTGATGTTCAGGTGTATATCAGTATGTAGTGTCTCTACTTTAAAGAGTCCTCTCCTGCTGATGTTCAGGTGTATATCAGTGTGTAGTGTCTCTACTGTAAAGAGTCCTCTCCTGCTGATGTTCAGGTGTGTATCAGTATGTAGTGTCTCTACTTTAAAGAGTCCTCTCCTGCTGATGTCCAGGTGTATATCAGTATGTAGTGTCTCTACTTTAAAGAGTCCTCTCCTGCTGATGTTCAGGTGTATATCAGTATGTAGTGTCTCTACTTTAAAGAGTCCTCTCCTGCTGATGTTCAGGTGTATATCAGTATGTAGTGTCTCTACTTTAAAGAGTCCTCTCCTGCTGATGTTCAAGTGTATATCAGTATGTAGTGTCTCTACTTTAAAGAGTCCTCTCCTGCTGATGTTCAGGTGTATATCAGTATGTAGTGTCTCTACTTTAAAGAGTCCTCTCCTGCTGATGTTCAGTGTATATCAGTATGTAGTGTCTCTACTTTAAAGAGTCCTCTCCTGCTGATGTGCAAGTGTATATCAGTATGTAGTGTCTCTACTTTAAAGAGTCCTCTCCTGCTGATGTTCAGGTGTATATTAGTATGTAGTGTCTCTACTTTAAAGAGTCCTCTCCTGCTGATGTCCAGGTGTATATCAGTATGTAGTGTCTCTACTTTAAAGAGTCCTCTCCTGCTGATGTTCAGGTGTATATCAGTATGTAGTGTCTCTACTTTAAAGAGTCCTCTCCTGCTGATGTCCAGGTGTATATCAGTATGTAGTGTCTCTACTTTAAAGAGTCCTCTCCTGCTGATGTTCAGGTGTATATCAGTATGTAGTGTCTCTACTTTAAAGAGTCCTCTTCTGCGGATGTTCAGGTGTAGATCATAATGTAGTGTCTCTACTTTAAAGAGTCCTCTCCAGCTGATGTTCAGGTGTATATCAGTATTTAGTGTCTCTACTTTAAAGAGTCCTCTTCTGCTGATGTTCAGGTGTATATCAGTATGTAGTGTCTCTACTTTAAAGAGTCCTCTTCTGCTGATGTTCAGGTGTATATCAGTATGTAGTGTCTCTACTTTAAAGAGTCCTCTCCTGCTGATGTTCAGGTGTATATCAGTATGTAGTGTCTCTACTTTAAAGAGTCCTCTCCTGCTGATGTTCAGGTGTATATCAGTATGTAGTGTCTCTACTTTAAAGAGTCATCTCCTGCTGATGTTCAGGTGTATATTAGTATGTAGTGTCTCTACTTTAAAGAGTCCTCTCCTGCTGATGTTCAGGTGTATATCAGCATGTAGTGTCTCTACTTTAAAGAGTCCTCTCCTGCTGATGTTCAGGTGTATATCAGCATGTAGTGTCTCTACTTTAAAGAGTCCTCTCCTGCTGATGTTCAGGTGTATATCAGCATGTAGTGTCTCTACTTTAAAGAGTCCTCTCCTGCTGAAGTTCAGGTGTATATCAGTATGTAGTGTCTCTACTTTAAAGAGTCCTCTCCTGCTGATGTTCAGGTGTATATCAGTATGTAGTGTCTCTACTTTAAAGAGTCCTCTCCTGCTGATGTTCAGGTGTATATCAGTATGTAGTGTCTCTACATGTCTCCATGCTTTAATGTTCAAAAAGCTATTTATTGTTCTCACACTGCCTGTGCTGCAGCACCTCTGTTCACCCTCTGTCTGAAACCAGAGCCCAGTCTGCTCTGATTGGTTAGCTGGCTGGCTCTGTTGTGATTGGTCAACCGCTTAGAGATGTCCCGCCCCTTTTTAGCATTTTAGCCTTTGCTAACCATTTACATGCACACAAAACCAGAGATGGCAAAAGTACACACATCCTTTACTCAAGTAGAAGTACAAATATACTCTAGTAAAAGTAGAAGTACTGACTAAACTTCTTTGCTCAAGTAAAAGTAAAGAAGTATGGGCTTTGAAATGTACTTAAGTAAAAGTACCCATAACTTTGTGTCCTTGGGCAAGACACATGTCTGATATGTGTAGTTTGTAATGTTAGCGCTTTGAGCATTCGGAAAAGTGCTTGAATACATGTAATGAAATGCAGATTCAAATTAAAGTAACCAGCATGTTTGGGAAATGTAAGAAGAAGAAAGTACAGGTATTTGTGTTCAAAATGTAACAAGTAAAAGTGGTCAGAAAAACAAGTAGTGGAGTAAAGCACTGGTACCAGAAAAATGTACAGTAACAAAGTATTTGTACTCCACTACTCCCCACCTCTGACAAAAACCTATACAGCACACAACAGGAAAGGGACAATATCTTACTCCTGAAATCATGCGCTGGCTCTCCTTGGCACGCCTCATCTCAGGCGTGTCCAGAACGAAGGCGGCCTTGCCCTGGACCTGCTTACGGAAACTGTCAGAGTACAGAACCTGGAGGACAGAGGACACACAGTGAGCGGCTGCAGCCTGACACCATCACACGTTAGCCGTTAGCACAGCACAGTGGGTGTGGTCAGAGAGACAAGCACAGAGCTGGCAGAAGGAGGTTACACTACTGGGAAATCAGACGGATGAATTAGGATGAAGGATTAACAGAAAACAGGATGACATCCCAATCTTCAGGAGAGGACAAGATGAAGTGCAGTAGTTTTAACAACAGGAAAGGTTAGCACAGCAGCGATGATGTGCACACTATTTGAAGACATTTCAAAAGTGGAGAGAATTAATACAATTAACTAGAGCCGGGAGACAAGTCAGTTAGAAAAGGGTTAACGTGGGGAGAACATATTGAAAGTAGAATATGTTCTCGGGTGGTTCTGGAGGTACCGAGCTAATGTTCTCTTGGTTCCTTTTGACTCGCTCCATCTCTGGGGTACACACCACAGGGGTTCCCTTGGCTGAACTGTCTTTATACAACACCTACAGGACAGAAGCACAGAGGCAAATCAAACACACTGAAACACACACAGTACACACACCTACAGGACTGCTTTCATAGACTTGGATTTACAAAAAACAGAAAACACGGACAAAGCAGTTTAAAGGCCCCCTATTTCACTGTTTTTCATCAACATATCACAGCTCTCAGGTATATACAGAAGCTGTCTCTGATTGGCTGAAACACCAAACAGATCATTGCAGCATTACCCATAATCCCCTCTGTTTCAGCCCTGTTTCCAAAGTGCTGATTCTCTGTCTGTTACTTAGATAAACATAAGGAGCCCCTCCCCACGCCCCTCTGAGAGACTTGGTTACAAAGAACTCAATGGAGCTCTAGAGGAGATTCAGGTGATAAGGAGGGGGGGGGTTACCTTGGTTGCTGATTGGCTCATGGTTACTCAAGCCAAAACATCGTTATGACATCATAAAGTGACCAAAATCTGATCAGCTCATTTTCAGACAGGTTTTTATAGAAATGGATCAAAAAGAGAGAGAATCTTTGTTCCTGAAACTTTCAGAGTGTCTTTCCACAGAGGGGACACATGTTGATGTAGAAGAGACGTGAAGAAGAGGGGACACATGTGATGTAGAAGAGACGTGAAGAAGAGGGGACACGTGTATGGAGCTATTTCAGGGTCATAAGTTTTGATCATTCGAAAAAATACAATTTATTTGAAAGTTCAAGTTTTTATCCTGAACTTTAAAAAATACAATGATGTATTCAAAATAAAAATAAGTATTTTGAAATAAGTTTTCAGGTTGAATATTATTTTGATTCAGTTCAGCAATTTTTTTTGAATAAAATATTTATTTTCAGATTTCACTTTTATACATATTTTGATATTTGAATCCTTATTTTTTTCAGTTGCACATTTTTCGTTTTCAGATTCAAAACAACAATTTTTTCAGTTTCAAATCTTGTTTTTTCAGGTTTCACATTGCTTTTCACCTTCAGATCGTTTTTCGCTTTCAGACTTTTGGCCCTCAGACTTTTGGCCCTGATGTTGCTTGGGGGGGCGGGGCTTAGCAAAGAGTAGTTTGGCTTCCTGAGTGACAGGCCTCCCTCTGTCATGTTGCCTTCATGGATATTAGGTAGCGCGAGAAATATAACTCGCACTTTCTATACACAGTACTTCCGTGATTCCGTGATATTTTTCAAAGTTCAGGGTAAAAACTTGAACTTTCAAATAAATTGTATTTTTTTGAATGATCAAAACTTATGACCCTGAAATAGCTCCATACACATGTTGACGTAGAAGAGGCGTGGAGAAGAGGGGACACATGTTGATGTAGAAGAAACACACTCCTTACAATTCAGCAGGAGATTTAGTTTGTCGTTAGCCGTGAAGTAGAAACACACTGCAGAAAGATAAGCTCGGCCGTGTGTTAGAAGATATGGTCAATGGGGGAGGGGCGTCATAAACAACAGAGGGGTTGATGGGAGAAGGTTACAAGATGGAGGGAAAATGAATAGATGGGTGAAAATGAAAGGATGCATTGGGGTAAAGTACTCAGAGCTTGTACTTGATTAAAAGTAGAAGTACTCAGAGCTTGTACTTGATTAAAAGTAGAAGTACTCAGAGCTTGTACTTGAGTAAAAGTGGAAGTACTCAGAGCTTGTTCTTGAGTAAAAGTAGAAGTACTCAGAGCTTGTACTTTAGTAAAAGTAGAAGTACTCAGACTTTGTACTTGAGTAAAAGTAGAAGTACTCAGATCTTGTACTTGATTAAAAGTGGAAGTACTCAGAGCTTGTACTTGAGTAAAAGTAGAAGTACTCAGATCTTGTTCTTGAGTAAAAGTAGAAGTACTCAGAGCTTGTACTTGAGTAAAAATAGAAGTACTCAGATCTTGTTCTTGAGTAAAAGTAGAAGAACTCAGATCTTGTATTGAGTAAAAGTAGAAGTACCAGAGTGTAGGAATACTCTGTTACAGTAAAAGTCCTGCATTCAAAATGTTCCTCAAGTGAAAGTAGAAAAGTATTCTCATCTAAATATAGTGAAAGGCAGTGAAAGTAGTCGTTGTGCAGATTGGTCCATTTCAGAATAATATATATGATATGTTTTATAATGATTGATCATGAAAGTGTTCTCAAAGCTGGTGAAGGAGCAGCTAGTCTGAAGTACTTTGTAGACTGCAGGGTAGCTGGTGAAGGAGCAGCTAGTCTGAAGTACTTTGTAGACTGCAGGGTAGCTGGTGGATTTACTCCAGGTGGAACTAAAGTCTGATTCAACACTTGATTATATTTCACATCATTCATCCACATCTGTGAAGTAACTAAAGGTATTAAATACATGTAGTGGAGTAGAAGTACACCATGTACCTCTGAACTGTTGTGAACAAATTAGCATAAAATAGAAATACTCAAGTAAAGTGCAAGTATCTCAGTACAGTACTTGAGTAAGCCACTGGGAAACGATGACTGGGATGAAGATGGGGGTGATGGGAGTGGAGCAGATGATGGGAATTATCAATGAGCACTACGATCCACTCTCAACCGTTAGGAGCACACGTGGTTCGGGTTTTTTGTTTTCTGCTACCGAGCTGATGTTCCTCTGGGTTTCTCTGACCCTCTTGACCTCGGGGAGGTCCGATATCGCGGTGCCTTTACCCAGAGTGTCCTTGTATTTAATCTACCCAACACACAGTGAGGGTAGAGTGGAGGAGAAAGTGACAAGGTCAGAAAGAGACGATTACAGGAGACACAACACAGCACTGCAGACAGGAAGCACGGATCAAAGCACACTTGTTTTAACGCCCTGAGAAGTGGTGGGAGGAAGTACTCAGATCTGGTACTTCAGTAAAAGTAGAAGTACTCAGATCTGGTACTTCAGTAAAAGTAGAACTACTCAGATCTGGTACTTCAGTAAAAGTAGAAGTACTCAGATCTGGTACTTCAGTAAAAGTAGAAGAACTCAGATCTGGTACTTCAGTAAAAGTAGAAGTACTCAGATCTGGTACTTCAGTAAAAGTAGAAGTACCTGTAGGAATACTCTGTTACAAGTCAAAGTCCTGCATTCAAAATGTTACTCAAGTAAAAGTACAAAAGTATTAGCATCAACATATAATGAAAGTACCAAAAGTAAAAGTTCTCATTCTGCAGATTGGTCCATTTCAGAATAATACATATGATATGTTTTGATTGATGTGATATTGTACATTTTACTAAGTCTTATTTGAGTGTTGATTATATTTCACATCAATCCAAAGTATTAGTACAAAGTGACAAAACATTTAAATACTCAACAAAAGTGCCTCAAAGTGTACTTAAGGAAATCTACGTAGTTACTTCCCTCCACTGGAAATGAAGAAGCAGGTTATGCGTGGAGGTCAGCCGACCCCACGACGGGTTTAATACGAACGTTACACTTCTGAGATGTAAGGGGAGTTTGTTATGACGGTGTGTAAAGAGATGAAGTATGAGGGGCGGATGGAGGCAGGGCCACTCGGAGGAGTACCGTGCTAATGTTGTGCTGATTGCGTTTAACCCTCTCCATCTCGGGGGTCTCTGATACTGACGTGCCTTGTTCCACTCCTGTTTTGTATTGAATCTTTGAAATGAGACACAGAAAGGGTCACACATGGTGGCAACACACTCAACGGCAGGTTAGGTTACATTTAGGAGGAAATACCGGATGTTAACATAAAGAACTCCAGGGAAAGGATTTATTTCGGGGACAAATGGTGGGAAATTATGTTTTTGTCGTCAACCGAAGTTGGCAGACATGAGGAGTGAGATGGAGGGGGGGAACCAGACTCAGACTAGAAGAGGGGGTTTCAGGGGAAGGGGATAAGATAAGGGTCGTTGAAGTCCTGCTCCTCTACCAAGCTGATATTCTTCTGGGTTTCTCGGACCCGCTTCACCTCGGGCAGATCTGGTATGGACGTGCCGTGACCCAAAGAGTCCTTGTACTGAATCTGCCCATTGCAAAAGTTACACAGACACAGAGTGAGACGGGGACAAACAAACACAAGAAACAAAACACTTCTGACGTCACATGAAACACGAGAGCACAGAGAAAGTCACAACATGGTGGCAACTGTAAAGGAATATTTGTATGTATTCATGCAAACTGTGAAGAAGCTTAAAAGGGGAAAATGATTTGTGTAGAAAACTGTGAGATGGTTTTGGGCCTGCTAACATGTGGTTTTTGAGGACAAAGGAAGATGGGGGAAGGTGAGGAGTTTACATACAGTCAACTCAGATCTAGGAGATAATGAAGCTGAGCTACTGGGATTGGGGAAACTTAAGAAGTGAGGTGTGGATGATATTTGGGCAGCCAATCACGGAGGTCTGGAAGGGAGGATCAGATAACTCCTCCCTTTGTTAGCAAGGTATTAAATACAGGAACCACGCTGTATTTCGCTCTCTTTCCTCTGGCTGGCTCACGTGAGTATCAGGTAAATGTGGGATCCCAAAGATAATTGTATTTAATTTGTACTGTATTTGATTGTATTGCATTGTCATATTACCATTAAAGTAGATTATTGTTAAAAGGTTACTTGTATGCTCTGGATTTCCTTCCTGTAAGATATTAGCTTGTTTAGGGACGCGCAGAGATTTGAAAATGCGGACTAGTTATCCCTATAAATCTCTAACACAACACACTCAAAGGAAGGCGAGGTGTTACTTTCAGGACGAGGGAATGCCACACAATCAGGATTTAAAATAGAATTTGAAGAAATGGGAGAGGGGGCAAAATGCTTTTTATGGAGATATGAACTCAAGATAAAGTCTTCAATCAAAGTTGGTAAGAACGAGTGATTTACCGAACTTAGTAAAGACGGCGGAGGGGAAAGTAGGACTAAAGAAAGGGTTTTCTAGACTTGTGGACATCTGAAGAGGTCAGAGGGGGTTTGGGGAATGATTGTAAGGGGATAAGATAAGTGTTGTTGAAGTCCTTCTCCTCTACCAAGCTGATATTCGTCTGGGTTTCTCGGACCCTCTTCACCTCGGGCAGATCAGGACCCAAAGAGTCCTTGTACTGAATCTGCCCATTGCAACAGTTACAGACGGAGACAAACAATTACGACAGGTCTGACATCTAAGAGCTGAGGAGAGTTGTTATGCTGTCTGAGGGAGACAAAGGGTGAGGAAGAGGGGGAGGCAGGGTCACTCGGAGGAGTACCGTGCTAATGTTGTGCTGATTGCGTCTAACCCTCTCCATCTCGGGGGTCTCTGATACGGACGTGCCTTGTTCCACTCCTGTTTTGTATTGAATCTTTGAAAGGAGACACAGAGAGAGTCACACATGGTGGCAACACACTCAAAGGCAGGTTAGGTTTTACTTTAAGGGGGTAAGAAAGGCCTTAGGAAAGTAGTTATAATCCAAAAGCTCCAGGGAAATGCAGATGTGTTTTGGAAGACATGAAGAAGTGGGCTTTATGGAAAAATGAATTCAAGATTAAGTTGGAAAAAACTAGGGATTTGTGAAACTTAGTGAGGATGGAGGAGGGGAAACCAGGACTACATAATGAGGAGGGTACAGTTTCCTAGCCTTTTAGACTACAAGGAGATGATATTAAGGGGATAAGATAAGGGTCGCTGAGGTAACACAAACACAGAGTAAGACAGAGACGAACAAACACAACACTTCTGACATCTAAGAGAGCGTAGGGAGAGTTGTTATGGCCTGGTGTTTGAGGGAGATAAAGGCATAGGCGGATTTTGCGGGGGGGGGGCAGGGGGGGCATTGCCCCCCCTAGTGGCTGAAATATGATACAGCATTACTACGTTAAAAACTGTTCCAATACAAATATTTCAATAAGATATGACACTGGTTCATAATATTGTAGCGTGTTCAAGTAACCGAGGGATATAGTAGTTATCGAATAAGTATAAGATGTGCACAGTTATGATTTGCACTGTTGTTGGGGGGAGAGACCGCCCCTTCCATATGAGTGTGTGTGTACGGCGGGCATGAGGCGGGCATGACGGGACGAGTTGTGTTCGTGTGTGGAAAAGTCATACTCAGTGCGGTGAGCGCTGGCTTGATTGATACTGTATCCATAGCAACCCACGCAATAGCTGGAACTGTGTACTGACGTCAGTAAAAAAGGTTTGCCCCCCCCCAAGCGCAAATGTCAAACTCCGCCTATGGATAAAGGGTGAGGAAGAGGGGGAGGCAGGGTCACTCGGAGGAGTACCGTGCTAATGTTGTGCTGATTGCGTTTAACCCTCTCCATCTCGGGGGTCTCTGATACTGACGTGCCTTGTTCCACTCCTGTTTTGTATTGAATCTTTGAAAGGAGACACAGAGAGAGTCACACATGGTGGCAAGTTACACACTCAAAGGCAGGTTAGGTTTTACTTTAAGGAGCAGGAAATGCCACAAAGTCAGGAATTAAAATACAAAAATCCAAGGAAATGAAGATTTGTTTAGGAAGAAAAGGGGAAGGGGGCATTGTGTTTTTGTGGAAATATGAATTCAAGATACATAAAGTCAGTAAGTGGAGGGATTTATGGAATCTAGTTAGGATGGAGGAGGGGAGACTAGGATTAAAAACCGTGTACGGTAACGTTTTCTAGACTTTTAGACTGTTCTATGAGAGGTCAGAGGGGGTTTGGGGAATGATTTTAAGGGGACAAGATAAGCGTCGTTGAAGTCCTTCTCGTCTACCAAGCTGATATTCTTCTGGGTTTCTCGGACCCGCTTCACCTCGGGCAGATCTGGTATGGACGTGCCTTGACCCAAAGAGTCCTTGTACTGAATCTGCCCATTGCAAAAGTGACACAGAGTAAGACAGAGACAAACGAAAGCACAGTACGGTCGACAGAACACACTGACAAAAACATAGTATGTTTTAGTGGTAGTTGGGTTGGTTGGTAATAAGGAGGATTGTGATACGTTCTGCTTTCAAAATGGATACTTCATTTAGTTGCAATGTAAATCCTACAGAGCCCTCAAAGTCCCTCAGACTCAAATGTGTCATGATGAAAAACGATAAATATAGTCCCATATTCTATAGAAATAGGGTCTTAGCACAAACAATGAACGACCCCAGAAGCAAACCAATGGACGCAAAGTACTGTACTTGGACAGGTTTGTAAAAAAACAAGTTTCTTCATCAATGTGTTTTTACAAAATGAATAACTCGCAATAAACCTGCAGGTTTTCATCCATTTCAATCCAAATTGTCATCACTTTTTGGGTGAAATGTTTCATATTTAGCATATCGATTATCGCTTTCTTGAGGTCCACGGTGACATAGTAATGATCTAGATCAGGGGTGTCAAACTCAAGACTCGGGGGCCACATCCGGCCCGCGACTTCATTTTATGTGGCCCTGCAAGAGCATGCAAAGAATGTAATACGTTTATTATATGATTAAATGCCGCTTTACAGAATCAGGTTGCCCATAAACTACATGTCCCACAATGCATCTCGTTTTGTGACATGCGCACTGAAGAGACTTGCAATTATTTGCTTTCAGACGTTGTTAATTACTAAGTCATTATCCTATCCGATAATTATCCAATTCAGAGGCAATAATGTAATATAACACATTATTTTATATACATTATATATTTATATATATGTATATTTTATATAGTTACAACCGGCCCTTTGAGTGAAACCATAATGCTGATGTGGCCCGCAATGAAATTGAGTTTGACACCCCTGATCTTAACTAGATCATCCTTGAATCGAACTGGACGTTTGTTTACGGAAAAATACAATTCAAATATAATATTTATAGCGCCTTCGTCTACAGTTACCACCAGTGCAGAGGCTAAACTAAATACTTGTGAACTTTGGGGCCTCGTTAAAATCCCGTAATTAGTAAGGAAATGTAATTAGCAGTAAATGGCTAATTGAAGAGATTACATGTCGGATATGTTATGTTCCTGGTTATTCCTTAAGGAGGGGGTATGGAGGGAGGCTGAGTGAAGTAGGGTCACTGAGGAGTACCGTGCTAATGTTGCGCTGGTTGCGTTTAACCCTCTCCATCTCGGGGGTCTCGGATAAGGATGTTCCTCCTCCCAAATCCTCTTTGTACTGAATCTTTACACAGATGAGGAATGAAAGTAGCAACCAGAAGTTAGCCTGATTTCAACTCTTGGTTAATGAGGAAAAGTGGGTTTGAATTCAAAGCTAAACCTGATTTATCGACACGCACAAACACACACAGCAACACAACAAACATATACATCAACATTTAAAGGACACAACAACACAGTATTTCACAACACACAAGCTCTGCTCTAAGAAATGTCACACCATAAGAAGTTAGTTGCTTGAATTAAAATGTTTTCCACAAGGTTAAAAAAAATCAGCTTGGTCCAAAGATATTTGGGCTGCATATCAGGGTTCGTTAAAAAAGATATTAAGGGAACAAATCAAATGTATTTTAAAAAGTGTTGTTAGAAAAGATTAAGAAAAAAATCTGATGGAGTAGATACCAAGCTGTAATTCTTTGTATTCTCTTTAGCACGGAGCATTTCAGGCGTGTCGCTTATAGTAGACACTTTGCCCATTATGTTTTTATGGTCAATCTGGTACTGATGCTACAGAGAGAAAAACAAAAGTGCAGTTAACATGTTTTACAATCGGTCCAAAGAAAAAAGAAGAAAACAGAAAACCAGAAGAGAAACAACTCGTCAATAAGAAGGAACACATCTACCTTAGTTTCTACGCTGAGTACTAGACAGCTTCAACCCTCCCATTGTCTCCGTTCCCCCCCTTACTTTGGTGTTCGCGGTAAAATTTGACCTGTCCTGTTTTAACTGCTATTACATTAACACAAAAACCATTAATCATCACCAAATTTCATTTAACACCCTTTCAAACTGTACATATTGTATCAGAGTACTGGTATACATGAACAACTGCAGTACATATACAGAGAACAGACACTGAACATAATGTGCCAGGTGTGATCCATGTGGGGGAGGGGCACATAAGAGCGGGAAATGTATCAACTTGTTCTGCGTGTGTTTGTGTGTGCTGTGGGTGATTCACATGGGGGGATGGGCACATAAGGGGGGTACACACATCTAGAGTGTGTGTGTGTGTGTGTGTGTGTGTGTGTGTGTGTGTGTTTTATCTGATCTGGATGGTTACCAATTCCTTTTCTTTATGGCAGCCATTTTTGCCCGGGAACACCATGGTGTTACAAAGTTGATTAAATCATCCAGAATTCAATGAAAGTGGTGATCAGCCATTGTATATGTTCAAATGTCTGCTGTGAAGGATATCATAAATCCTTAATGCAATCGAATGTAAAACAAAAAACTTATGATTGATGAAAGTAGCAAATCGGTCAGATTTGACCCGAAGACAACAGGAGGGTTAAATACAAACACTGACTTTACAACTTTACAGAACACAATACAAATGTATAAAGTATTGAAGATAATACTTGTAATCAGACATGTAGACACAGAGCCACAAGACACTGGAAGAACCTCTGACTTCATCATACAGCGGTCGGACACTCGCTGCTGCCCCAGGAGAAACAGGCTTATTAATTCATACTTATATATATATTTTCTACTCACAGTGCTGAAGTTCTTCTGGTTCTCACGGACTCTCTGCATCTCTGGAGTGTCGAACACCGGCACATATTGAGACATGGTCTTTGAAGCCTCCTCTTTGTACTTTTTCTGTTGGGGAAAACACAAAAAGCCAAATTGAATTGTTTACTTAATCAAGCAAACGGATTTTAGAAAGAAAGGGAAGGTGACATATTGGGTTAGGATTGTTCAAAACCTCTTGGTCAAGGTTGGGGTTTAGAAGAAGCTAATTGAAAGGAAAGTGGAACATATCCTGAGAATAAAGGCAGATGAATCATATTTAGTAAAGACATGTTAATTAAAGGGAGGACTTATTTGAATAGCTTAGTTAGAATTGGGTCTAAGAGACATATTAATGGTTTAGAAGAATACATGGTTGCAGATAACTGTTGGAGGTCTACGGGAGAAAAGCAGAGTTAATAACTATCTGGTGTTGTATCAGATTTTAAATTCTGGTGGTGGGAGATAACTCCGTACCGAAGAGCATGCGGTGGTTCATTGGAACGCCATTTCCTTAAAAGTGGTCTCGACTTTTGAAAACACACATTCCTGTTCTCACCTTTTGCCTGAAATGATACATTTTTAGTGCCATTCTCTATAAGCCCCCTACCAAAAATGCCATGTCTTTTCTAAATATCTAGCAAAAAATATATATATATACAGTATATATTATTAACCTGCATGTGACACCAGAGAGGAAGCTAGTTGGCCGTCTATTAAAACTGACTTCTTATTTCAGTTTGTGTTGTCGGATATGAACATGTTTGAGCACAAACAATGAAAAGGGGAGTTTTTGTTATGATATGCCCACTCACTTTACATTTGGGATTTAATGTACCTGGCTGATGATGATCTTCATCTGCTGAGCGTGGATGATCTCCGGGGTGTCGATGACACTCGTGAAGCTCGCCCTGTCCATCTCAGCGGTGTGCTTGTACTTATTCTGATGGACAGAAAACATCAGTCAACACCAGCGATGGCAAAAGTACACACATCCTTTACTCAAGTAGAAGTACAGATACTGTACTGATACTGTTTAAAAATACTCTGGTAAAAGTAGAAGTACTGACTAAACTTCTTTACTCAAGTGAAAGTTTGACATAATTACTCTGTAGCTATGTCAGTTTGACAATAAAGAACCTTGAACCCTTGAAAAGTACAGGTATTTGTGTTCAACATGTAAGAAGTAGAAAGTACAGGTATTTGAGTTCAACATGTAAGAAGTAGAAAGTACAGGTATTTGTGTTCAAAATGTAAGAAGTAGAAAGTTCAGGTATTTGTGTTCAACATGTAAGAAGTAGAAAGTACAGGTATTTGTGTTCAAAATGTAAGAAGTAGAAAGTTCAGGTATTTGGGTTCAACATGTAAGAAGTAGAAAGTACAGGTGTTTGTGTTCAAAATGTAAGAAGTAGAAAGTTCAGGTATTTGTGTTCAACATGTAAGAAGTAGAAAGTACAGGTATTTGGGTTCAACATGTGAGAAGTAGAAAGTACAGGTATTTGAGTTCAACATGTAAGAAGTAGAAAGTACAGGTATTTGAGTTCAACATGTGAGAAGTAGAAAGTACAGGTATTTGTGTTCAACATGTGAGAAGTAGAAAGTACAGGTATTTGAGTTCAACATGTAAGAAGTAGAAAGTACAGGTATTTGGGTTCAACATGTAAGAAGTAGAAAGTTCAGGTATTTGTGTTCAACATGTAAGAAGTAGAAAGTACAGGTATTTGTGTTCAACATGTGAGAAGTAGAAAGTGCAGGTATTTGTGTTCAACATGTAAGAAGTAGAAAGTACAGGTATTTGGGTTCAACATGTAAGAAGTAAAAGTACTGATACCAGAACAATGTACTTAAGTACAGTTACGAAGTATTTGTACTCCACTACTTCCCACCTCTGCTCAACACAGACATGCAAACACCAGATGTGCTCTCTGAAATGTTTTCTAAATATTCAGGCTGATTCCCACCTGACTGAGGATGTCAGTAGCGTTCTTCGCCCTCATGAAGTCAGGGGTGTCTGTCGCCAAAGCCATCATCCCCCTTCCCTTAATATCAGTTTCCAGCGACTTCTTGTACTCTCTCTGTAAATATAACGGTCAACAAAGTGTTACATAAAAGCTCTGTGTTTGCAAAAAGCAGATATGAAAGTGTTACTCATTCACACTCAGTGGGGCTGCAAAACCAAAGGTCTAGGGGAATGGTGAATAAAGAAGAGTTAGAGGCAATTAGGATTTTTAAAAAGGTCAATTGGACAGCAGATTGGGTGTCCCACTCAAAGCTGGAGGAAAAAAGGAGTTAAGGACAGTGTGTTAAAGCAGGATTAGGCATTTTAAATAAACTTTTTTTTTGCATGGACATGCTTTTATTTTGAAGGAGAGGTAGCGCTGTTGATAGGAAGTTGTTGTTGCTATGGAAACAACATGACGGAGATTAATGGAGAAAAAGTCTACATATATAAAGACGGAGAAAGTAAACGATAACATTTATGGTTAAGTGTTAGCACCCCCCGAAGAGGCACAAGCTCTTACGTTGATATTGGAGAATTCAATAAATTCAATTTGGCAGCCGCAGTGCAGCGCGGCAACAAAATAAACGAAAACAAACAAACAAATACGAATATCGAATAATGAAATTGAAACCCGAATATTACTCCAACGAACGAATATTCGGGTACAGTCCTAAAAAGCACAGAGAGCATATCTCAACAAATAATGAACTTCAGTTGAAGATAGGCTTTGATGCAATCTTGATCAAAACATTTTATTACTATATTGTACAATAGATGAAGCATTGTTCTGGCTTCCTCTGTATTGCAGGTGCTTGTCTATCTACGTACACGTGCTGTGAATTGAGAAAAAGTACTTTCATAAAAAACTAACTGTGCTTTGAATCGATTTAAAGTTGACTTTTGAAATGTTTAACACGAGTATAAGAGAACATCAAACGGGGTGAAGGTGAATTTCAGGAAGAGAACATTTTATGGAAATAAAAGAAAAGGAGAGTGCTGGGAAAGTTAGTGAAGTCATGAAGCGAAGGGGTCAAACCCAGCAGTCGCCCTTTTTAGTGTGAGGGTGAAGCTTAGTTAAGGGGAAAGGGTTCAGCAGATGGATTGTGGGAAGGCACTCGTTGAGAGACGGTCTCCATGTCCTCTCAGTCGGTCGTACCTCACTGAGGATATGAGTGGCATTCCTTGCTCTCAAAAGCTCCGGAGTTTCCTCCAGTAAAGTTAGCCCTTTACCCTTCACTCCCTCTTCTAGATCCCTCCTGTACTCTTTCTACAGGACGGAAGAAGAACAGAGACAATGCGAGAAGGGCAAACAGGCAGGCAGGCCGAAGCATACAGACAGACAGAGCTCAAAGTCACCACACTTCCGATAGAAACAAAGACATTAGGTCTAATGTATCATTCTTAAACACTGAATATTGTATTGGAGATATTGGTGACTTTGGCCCGAAACCTGATCAAAGAAAATGTGAACCACATTTTGTCGTACAGACGATGAAACAAACATTTCAAAGCATTTCACTTTCATTGAATGATGTGATTGCATGCATAACATTAAGCTGTTAGTCGTCTTCTGATTGGGAAATTAGGATAACAAGATGCAAATGGACACACTTAACACCAACAATACTAAACTATGCCGTGGATAGAGATACAATAAATTGATGAATTAAATGGACCCATTTTTGTATTTAGTGGTTCTACATGTCTCCATGCTTTAATGTTCAAAAAGCTCTTCTCATACTGCCTGTGCTGCAGCACCTCTTTTCACCCTCTGTCTGAAACCAGAGCCCAGTCTGCTCTGATTGGTTAGCTGGCCGGCTCTAATGTGATTGGTCAACTACTTAGACTCGTCCCACCCCTTAGCCTGTCACGTACAATGTGTTGGAGAGCTAGCCAATAGCAAGTGGTCAAAATTCAGTTTTTTTGTTTCGTAAGATAGTAACATTCCTATATGAATGTTACTATCTTACGAAACAATAAAACTGAATTTTCCTGAATACAAGTTGGAGTGAAAAACAAAATGATTTTAGCCTTTGAAGACCATTTACATGCACTAAAATCTATACAACACACTACAGGAAATGGAGAATCCTAAAAAAGCCTAATTGGGCCTCTTTAAAGCTGTGCAGTGAATCATGCAAACAGACTAAAACCTAACAGCGGGATGAACCTGCAAGAAGTCAAGAAAAAGGGAAGCACTCGTAGGAGTAAATAGTAACAAGTGTTGGAAATGAAGAGGGGCCGTGGTTGTGATACAGTCTTAGTATGATTATAAAGAATGGGTGAGCTTGTCAGGAACAAGGCGTCCTTTAGTTACCTCGCTCATTATTTGGGTGGCGTGCCTGACATGTGTCATGGCAGGAGTCACCTCGAGCGATGAGAGGTTTCTGCCCCTCATGTTCTCCTCAAAGTCCTTCTTATAGTCTTTCTATTGGCAGCAAAGACAAGACAAGGGACAGACAGACAGAGCTTACAACATGCAGCAGTGCAGGTTCACAATGCAGCAGTTACCTCTCTCTGGTCTGCAACGCCGGCCAGACGATGATACCAAATCCCGTATTAGAAGTCTTTAGTACTTGTGCTTGTGTACGAGTGCATTTGGAGCAGATCTAAATCCATAGGTGGGCGCTTAACTTCCTGGTTTATCGATCTTGCTGATTTATTATAAGCATATCTGCCCATCTTTACGTCTCTAAGTTCATCTGGAACTCATTGATCTGAACATATACTTGCATTTCATATATTTAGCATTCCACCAGGGCTGCAGACTAAGAAATTAAACCGCTATTCTCTAATATGTGTACCCAGTTTCGAGCCACCATAGTGATTTAGTTGTAACAACACAAACATTCGGACTAACTGGACCTGAAGGGGATTTTTTTATCATTTGTATGTGTTCTGGTCTCATTTACAAGCAAAGAACATGTCTCAATCTTTGAAAAATGTACGTTTAACGTCACCTCCAACTGTTTATTTTACACCAAAATGATCTTTCAATATACGCGATGTACATGTTCTCTTAATGTATATCCATGGCCGACAAAGGAACAATGATAACGCCTATTTCTGAGTGCCCAAACCCTGGAAGGGCCCCCTGTGGCCCCGGGTCTGAGTGTAGGAGGCGTCTAATGTCAGGAAAGCAGCTCTAAAGTTTCAACTAATTAAATTATCAGTCGGAATCTTGATAAACAAAGACAAACCTATACTTTACCTTTGCCACTGCTGCATCCTGGGAGTAACTATAACACTCAACTTATATACACAGTATTAGAAGACAACAAAATGCCTACATTGCATACATTTAAACACATTTACACTGCCTTCTCCCAGTTTATTTAAGGTATAAGAAATGGCGAGGGACTAAATGTATCGTGTCTGAAATCAACATTGTCCCTAATATCCACTGACACAACATGTTGATGAAATAAACGAATGAAGGCACTGTAAATGTTTTTCCAAACGTCTCGTCCAACATAAAACATTAGCGGGACATTCAACAAGCTGTGGCGTATCATCATTTAAAGACTCATCACGATACAAGTTCATATATGCTGTAGAGCAGCAGGCATTCAGGAGTCTCCGGACGGAGAGAGAAGCCTGTCAAAAGAAGTGTGCCATTTGAACCACAGAAGAGACGGATTGTTTACCTGGCTCTGCATCTGCTGAGCCTCCTTATTCGTCACATATGTCGGCGTCTCAAAGTCCAGCATGGCCTTTCCCTTCTCCTTCTCATACTTCTCCTTGTACTTCACCTGGACAGCAGCACATATAACGGAGACACGTAGTATAAGTTAGGGCTTGTATTCATTTCAGTATGCTACAAATACCGCCTTACCTGAAAGCGTGAAATACATTTAAATAGATACATATCTCAAAAATGAATACGAGTTTAACGATGTGAAGACATATCGTGATAAGGCATTTTTTGTATGATTTTATGATTGAATCTTAAACCGAAAACGCATTATTTGGGAACTTGTGGCTACCAGGAATGAAGACTAACACATTATGAAGTCTAAAACATGACACCATAAAATGCAAAATGGGTAAACAGTAACAGTAAACATGCACTAACTTAATGATACAGCTTGCAAACCACTAGTAGTGTCCTTTAAAGAATGAAAACACATTTTAAAACATGATAAAAATCAGTCTGTAATCGGCACCTTTAGACGTTTAAATGATAAGAAATCTTGTTTGAGTTGCAGGACTTTGAGTTGCGTCTCATTTCAAATGCCTTGTATGTGTAAGGCAGGGGGGTCAAACTCAATTTCATCGCGGGCCACATCAGCATTATGGTTGCACTCAAAGGGCCGGTTGTAACTATATAAAATATACATATATATAAATATATAATATATATAAAATAATGTGTTATATTACATTATTGCCTCTGAATTGGATTATTATCGGATAGGATAATGACTTAGTAATTAACTACGTCTGAAAGCAAATAATTGCAAGTCTCTTCAGTGCGCATATCACAAAACGAGATGCATTGTGGGACATGTAGTTTATGGGCAACCTGATTCTGTAAAGCGGCATTTAATCATATAATAAACGTATTACATTCTTTGCACGCTCTTGCGGGGCCACATAAAATGAAGTCGCGGGCCGTATGTGACCCCCGGGCCTTGAGTTTGACACCCCTGGTGTAAGGGAACATATGCAATGTAACACTCAAATGTTACCATGTGTTATATCAGTATTCATTTTTGCGTGTTGCCAAGTTAGCAACTTCAATTATTAACACATATGTGCAGAAACCCTCTTCTGTGTGTGCAGGAATTGAAGCTATCGCGATTCCTTTGACGGTGGACATTGTAAACAGTTTGAACCCACGGCAGTGTTTTTTATTTTGGGAGGGAGGGGTGTTTTGTTGCCCCCCCTAAAGTCAGTTTCACTTACGTTGCTCTGGAGCTCAGTGGCCTCCTTGTGATGAAGCGATTCTGGTGTGTCAGCAATCATGTGGTAGTGACCCTTACTCTCCTCAAATTTCTTCTTGTAGCAGTACTAAGAGGGGGGGGATTCCCAATCAAGTAAGACAGCTCAGTACAGGAAGTGGGGAAAAAAGCGTTTTGTCTGCCGTTTACTCCCATCCATTACATAGTCACAACAACGTCTCATACTTGATGACAGAATCAAATAGTAGCATTACAACTTCGAAAAAGAGCAACGTCAAAATACATGACATGCTGAGAAAACAACGAGGGAGACTGAGGATGGAAGTTAGGGCTGCACAGCGTGAAAAAAACGACTTTTGCAATGTAATTCCCAATATCAAAGAGACTGGTCATTTTTGCGTCATTATTATCCGTACAAAATGTGTTAACATTTTAACATAATCTGTACGAAACAAACAATTGTTTTAAAGTCTGTCGAATACACTTTGTGACATATCAAAATACTTAATCCGAAATTGTATTTTTACATATTTTTATAATAACTTTACCTCCTGGCCGCGATTGGGATTTTCCACTCGGCCATTTAGAGTTTCTGTTAATTGTGCAGCCCTAAAAGGTAGTAACTATATTATGAATGGTCGATAATCGATGGAGGAAGAGGGGGGATTGTGTTAAGTGATCATTAATGAGAGTTTGGTACAAACTACAGGAGGAAAAACACGAAATGGGAGGAGTAAAGGAGTTTAGATTAAAAGGAAAGGGATAGTATGGGAGGTTCAAAAGGTAAAAAGGGTGAGAAGGGTCACTACCAGATGAGGTCAGAGGTCAGAGGATGTTTAGGAGATGGAGTTAAGTTCATGAGATGCATGTAGACGGTTAATGTGCCGTGAGGCGATGGAAACACTGAGTTCAGACGCGTTTCAGTGCAGAGGAAACCAGAGATGGCGGAAGTACTCACATCCTTTACTCAAGTAGAAGTACAGATACTGGTGTTTAAAAATACTCTGATGAAAGTAGAAGTACTGACTAAACCTCTTTACTCAAGTGAAAGTAAAGAGGCTTTGAAGTGTCCTTCAGTAAAAAGTACCCATAACCAGCAGCTGCTTTAAAGAGTACCTGACCTCCCTTTATATTAATAGAACAATAATGTCATTGTTAGCTAATGAATGTTTCCATGCTGAGCAACGGCAACATGACAACGTTTCCATTGGTCCCTCTTCTTTAGAGAAGACCAGGAAGTGATGGATACACGGATCGTGTTCAAATCAATAGGCACGCAATGACTCTAAAGAATAATCCGGCATGAAAACGGGTCAGGGGTGAAAAAGGTGAGAAGGATATTATCCCTCTAGGGGGGTCCGGGGGCATGCTCCCCCGGAAGAACATTTTGAATATTCCATATTTTAAAGCATCAATCTGATGCATTTTGAGATGCATTTTTTTGCCAACCAGGGGAGAGCTGGAGAAACTTAACTTCAGCCATGAGTCAAAAATATTATGACCTCCTTACTAAGTATTAATGATCACGCCACCAGACACACATTCAGACTAAAGGAACCAGCTGTTTGGAAAATGTGAGAAGTAGAAAGTACAGGTATTTGAGTTCAACATGTGAGAAGTAGAAAGTACAGGTATTTGAGTTCAACATGTGAGAAGTAGAAAGTACAGGTATTTGTGTTCAACATGTAAGAAGTAGAAAGTTCAGGTATTTGTGTTCAACATGTAAGAAGTAGAAAGTACAGGTATTTGTGTTCAACATGTAAGAAGTAGAAAGTACAGATATTTGGGTTCAACATGTAAGAAGTAGAAAGTACAGGTATTTGTGTTCAACATGTAAGAAGTAGAAAGTACAGGTATTTGTGTTCAACATGTAAGAAGTAGAAAGTACAGGTATTTGAGTTCAACATGTAAGAAGTAGAAAGTACAGGTATTTGTGTTCAACATGTAAGAAGTAGAAAGTACAGGTATTTGAGTTCAACATGTAAGAAGTAGAAAGTACAGGTATTTGTGTTTAACATGTAAGAAGTCAAAGTAAAAAGTCGTCAGATCAATAAGTAGTGGAGTAAAGTATTGATACCAGAAAAATGTGTACAGTAACGAAGTATTTGTACTCCACTACTTCCCACCTCTGGAGGAAACACTGAACTGAACTCATGCAGATGCTTCCTGGGTTTTGGGGTTTTGGGGGGGGGTGAGAGGGTTAGAGGAGGGTGGGTCTTACGGTGCTGGACAGTTTGCTGGTGCTCAGGTTGTGCTGCATGGACATAGACTCCGCCATGTCGGTCACAGGCTTGTGGAGCTTCTTCAAGTCTGTCTTGTACTTCACCTGCAGACAGAGTTAGCAGACATTATAATAACTCAATATGGGGTTTCTTTGTATTTGGTATGTAGGGTAATGTCTTCAGATTATGGAAGAAAGTGAGTGAATACTTGCTACGTGATAAAGGCTTTTGTTTTATAAAATGTAGGAATACAATTAATAAATTACAAGTTTCCAGTTTTCTACTAGAGGTAGTAAAAGGTAATGAAAGATCTAAAGAATTACGGAGAAATAAACTATGATATTCTCTGAGAAAAAATGTATTTAGTTTAATTTTTTTTTCCGAGCGTGTAAAACCAGAGAAAATACAAATGAAACAAAAGATGATACAGACATGATAAAGTACTATACAAATGAATGCAATAACAAAACATAATATTTAATTAATAATTGAATAATCTGTAATGTCATTGTCTGATATCAATAAACAACAAAACTTTAGCTAATTACACGTCCGAAATGTAATTTTTCTGTCTTACATTTAAATGTCTAATTTAAATGTCAGAGATTATCTGAGTTTTTTTTCCTGTTAATTTACAAAAATGTCCTAAATCTGAACAATTCTGAATTCATTATTTTGTAAAATATTGATATTGTTAATAATTTTAATAACATTTTACGGGGAAAAAAACGTTGACGATACATTATATAGTCAATGTTTACAGGTTATATAGGACTATACAGGTTATACATTTACAAACATCTTTTTCATAAATTTAGGAGAAATACACTTAAATATTCAAGTTATTGTCTGATATCAATAAACAACAAAGCTTTAGCTAATTACACGTCCGAAATAAAAATGTTCTGTCTTACATTTTTGCATTTTTGGAAGTAAATTTAAATGTCAGAGATTATCTGAGTTTTGTTTCCTGTTAATTTACAAAAATGTCCTAAATCTGAACAATTCTGAATTCATTATTTTGTAAAATATTGATATTGTTAATAATTTTAATAACATTTTACGAGGAAAAAAACGTTTGACACTTGAATATTCTCTTAGATTTCAAATTCAAGTCAACTTTTGTCTCTAACCTGTCTTGGTGTGATTGACAGAATAAGGGCCGTGTGTCTGAATGGAACTCCAGATCGATGCACTCACCTCACTAGCCAGCACGGTGGCATCCTTCAGCGTCTGGTAAATCTTACTGTTCTGCAGGTCATACTGCTGTTTCCTTCCCTTCATCTCCTTGTCAAACTTCTCCTTGTATTTCAACTATTAGAGGCGGATAGATGTTTAAAGTCAGCGTAGGAGGTGACAGATTTAAAAACACAAAACCAGCAGGAGATTGACAGACTCCATCCCACTGAAAACATTTGAAAAGACAACACAAAGTGTATAAAAAGGGACATAGCTTCCTTTCTTTTTAAAGGGTTTGCTTTTCAATATTAACAGTCCAATTGTATCCATTGTTATACACGGGAACAAACGACACGGTATTTCCTATAAACATGTGGTTCTCATGCATGAAGACATTTCCCCTTTTGGTTTCAGAAATCCTCGTCTCTATGGGTGTGTTCACATCCGCAGTTTGTTTTCAGAGAGAAGAGATCATCCTACTTAGTATGTTTCATACAACAGAACACGGTCACGTGAGGGACCCGTGCTTCTGAATAAAACCAAACAGGTCTTCTGTGGAGACATCCAGAGACTTTGTTTCGAGCGTCTGAGGTTGACTTGGCTACAGTTCACACTAGAAAGCATCTCGAATGAGCCTCAAGGGACAATTTGTAAACTTCAAGTCTGGCGCGTTTCCACTGCAGCGGGTAGCTCGCTTTAAGCGTGCCGAGCCGCGCGGGGCCCGTTTTTGGTTGCGCTTCCACTTGGCCTAGTTTTGGCCCCGGGCTACTTTTTCACCTTTTTTCTGGCCCGACTAAATCGTGGTTTCTAGAGTCGGGCTGAGCATGCTAAACTAGAGAGAGAATTGCTGGCAAGGGGGCTACAACTACAACAAGATGAACATATTTGACCGTGATTTAATTGTAATACACGTTTCAAAATGATGCCGAAGTAACAACGTACTGATACCGGTTAGTAAAAACCATGAATTAATGCTTTGACAAGTCTGCAGACAGACGGCAGGCGAAGAACCCTTTCAAAATGCGTGCTTTCTAAATGGAGCTTGGCTAAGCTAACGTTATATATGCTCCGACCGTCCACACTCACAGCAACGGCCTACAGACATAAATAAACCAGCGACTGTATTCGCCATGACACAGGCAGTCTGTGGTTTGGACTTGTTTAACTTCTGTCTAGTTTCTGAACGATATGAGAGCTGTGAGCTCTGAGTGCTAAGAACTAACGGCTGTGTTGTTTTCTGGGGCGCTCATTGAAGATGACGTCACGGCTCCTCCTACACTGCGTTACTATAGTAACTGCCCCAGTTCCTAAACTGTAATGGAAGTGAGCCGGGCAAGGCCTAACCAAACCGAGCGAGGCCTGCAGTGGAAACGCGCCATAATCGGACCACCTAAGATGCATTCCAGTGTGAACAAAGCCTGATTCAGCTTGTGAGAAACATAAATAGTGTTTCAGAGGACGCCTGAATTGTTCTCCGGATAGACGGTGACACAAATCAGTATCCTTAAAACAATGTCTTAGATAAAACATGTGTAAATCCAGCAGAAAAACATAATTGAATTAAGACTTTTGTAAACTTGAACCCACGTTTAATACATGTCAAACTGCCCTCTCGGTTCCAGATCAACACGTAGGATATTGTGCATGGGGACTACTGGATTAACACCTATTTCGTGGACTAATTTAGATCTTAAAATGTGGAGCAAAGATACAGTAGGTGTACAGTAGTGCTACCAGTGCAACAAGTGCAGTGATGACACACTTCACAGCTTATGGGGGAAACACAAGTGCAGAGAGTGCAGAGAAAGCCACAAAACAACGAGGTGGATATGAAGTGAACAGAAAGACAAGAGGGGACAGACAGAGAGTAGCAGCCCGTCAGGTTCTGGGCATGAACCTCCTTACATCACTAGTCACGGCACTCATTTTCTTAATGTGGCGCATCTGGGGGGTATCATAGGAAGCTGCTCCGTGGGAGGAGGGCTTGGCCTCCACCTACAAAGCGCAGTGAGATGGAGGGATGAGAAATACACAGACCAGGACGGTATGGAAGAGGAAAGAGATGAGGAGTAGAAGTGAAGAAGGATGGAGGGAGAGGACAGGTTTAAAGATGGAGGACAATGAGATGAGCATGTACTTTCATGGAGTCACAACGACAGATTAACACATGTATAAATACTGCGGGGTGGCAGAGAGAACTTTGCTGGATGAGCGGATAGTTTCATCGTTAAGTTCGCAAAGCTTTACCTCGGCATTACTAGTGTGCACATATTAGCATACGGAGGCTAACATGACACCCAGACGGAAGATCTCTGCTCGGGTTAAAGGCTTCCTTCTGTGATGCAAAGGATGGTATTAACGCTTTAATGCATCCTAATGTAAAGTTTAATAATAATGGAATGTAACTTTTAACAAAGTGGGATCCTGACAGATGTTATACTGTGATGATGCTATGTGTGAGAAGAACAGGTTGCCTGGAGGCTTCATGTGGAGAGGGTCATATAATGAATGTAAAATGTGCCCAGTTGTGTTCTGTGTGATGCTTTGATGTTTCCCTATAAGAGTCTCTCAGGAGGAGAACGTCCTACTTGCAAGTATTAAAACAGCAGCTCTAACAACTCTCCAAATTGCAAAGACGCAAACATTTCTTTAAATTAAATAAGCAAGATATATGAGGGGAAGTAGTGGGAAAGCAGCGTCCCAGGGTTCCCTTGGGCAGATGGTCGTACCTGGCTGGTCAGCTTGGACACCTCGGTGGCCAGAGCGATGTCTGGGCGGTACGCCAGAGACCCTCCACGGCTGGCCGCCTCACGGGCCTTATCACGGTAACCAACCTGGTGACGACAAAACCAAGTATCAAGAATCAGTGGCCAAGTGGAGGAGCTACAGCGGGGTCTTTGCTGCGGACCGCTGACATTAACCCGTCAGGTTTCTGTTCTCCAGCAGAGTTACAGGAACACGACTCGTACGACTCGCTGACAGGGTGCAGCACGAGCCAGGGCACCTTGGCCTGTTGTGTTGCTCTCATAGAGACTTGAGTTGTTGTTGTTGTTGTGGCTTCAACATAAATCTGGCTTCAGAGATGGCGGGCTTACACTTAGGTACTGTGATGTTGATATCCAGATATAGACGATTCATGTGAAGACATATCACCATAGGAATACATATGTAATAATATTCGTGTGTCAAAAGAGATAAAACACACATTAAAACCAACAATATATCCATCTAAAACTATTTTTGCCATAATAATCGTGAAGTGAAAATCTGAGTTTGTGACATCCATGTAAATATTAAAGTTTAGGGAATATATTAGGATTTAATTCTTATTAATATCCACCTCGTGCACAATGAGATTTAGCTTATTTCTGCCTTTCTATGTGCAGCTTTAAAGCTCCCCTATTATACTGTTCTTCATCAACATATCACAGCTCTCAGATATATCCAGAGCCTGTCTCTGATTGGCTGAAACACCAAACAGATCATTGCAGCATTACCCATAATCCCCCCTGTTTCAGCCCTGTTTCCAAAGTGCTGATTCTCTGTCTGTTACTTTAGATGAAACAAGGAGCCCCTCCCCACGCCCCTCTGAGAGAGACTTTGGTTACAAAGAACTCAAAGGAGCTCTAGGTGGAGAGGGGACACATGTTGATGTAGAAGAGACATGAAGAAGAGGGGACACATGTTGATGTAGAAGAGACATGAAGAAGAGGGGACACATGTTGATGTAGAAGAGACATGGAGAAGAGGGGACACATGTTGATGTAGAAGAGACATGGAGAAGAGGGGACACATGTTGATGTAGAAGAGACATGGAGAAGAGGGGACACATGTTGATGTAGAAGAGACATGAAGAAGAGGGGACACATGTTGATGTAGAAGAGACATGAAGAAGAGGGGACACATGTTGATGTAGAAGAGACATGGAGAAGAGGGGACACATGTTGATGTAGAAGAGACATGAAGAAGAGGGGACACATGTTGATGTAGAAGAGACATGAAGAAGAGGGGACACATGTTGATGTAGAAGAGACATGGAGAAGAGGGGACACATGTTGATGTAGAAGAGACATGGAGAAGAGGGACACGTGTTGATGTAGAAGAGACATGAAGAAGGGGGGACACGTGTTGATGTAGAAGAGACATGGAGAAGAGGGGACACATGTTGATGTAGAAGAGACATGAAGAAGAGGGGACACGTGTTGATGTAGAAGAGACATGAAGAAGAGGGGACACGTGTTGATGTAGAAGAGACATGGAGAAGAGGGGACACATGTTGATGTAGAAGAGACATGGAGAAGAGGGGACACATGTTGATGTAGAAGAGACATGGAGAAGAGGGGACACATGTTGATGTAGAAGAGACATGAAGAAGAGGGGACACATGTTGATGTAGAAGAGACATGAAGAAGAGGGGACACATGTTGATGTAGAAGAGACATGGAGAAGAGGGGACACATGTTGATGTAGAAGAGACATGAAGAAGAGGGGACACATGTTGATGTAGAAGAGACATGAAGAAGAGGGGACACATGTTGATGTAGAAGAGACATGGAGAAGAGGGGACACATGTTGATGTAGAAGAGACATGAAGAAGAGGGGACACATGTTGATGTAGAAGAGACATGGAGAAGAGGGGACACATGTTGATGTAGAAGAGACATGGAGAAGAGGGGACACATGTTGATGTAGAAGAGACATGGAGAAGAGGGGACACGTGTTGATGTAGAAGAGACATGAAGAAGAGGGGACACATGTTGATGTAGAAGAGACATGAAGAAGAGGGGACACATGTTGATGTAGAAGAGACATGGAGAAGAGGGGACACATGTTGATGTAGAAGAGACATGAAGAAGAGGGGACACATGTTGATGTAGAAGAGACATGAAGAAGAGGGGACACATGTTGATGTAGAAGAGACATGGAGAAGAGGGGACACATGTTGATGTAGAAGAGACATGGAGAAGAGGGGACACGTGTTGATGTAGAAGAGACATGAAGAAGGGGGGACACGTGTTGATGTAGAAGAGACATGGAGAAGAGGGGACACATGTTGATGTAGAAGAGACATGAAGAAGAGGGGACACGTGTTGATGTAGAAGAGACATGAAGAAGAGGGGACACGTGTTGATGTAGAAGAGACATGGAGAAGAGGGGACACGTGTTGATGTAGAAGAGACATGGAGAAGAGGGGACACGTGTTGATGTAGAAGAGACATGAAGAAGAGGGGACACGTGTTGATGTAGAAGAGACATGAAGAAGGGGGGACACGTGTTGATGTAGAAGAGACATGGAGAAGAGGGGACACGTGTTGATGTATAAGAGACATGAAGAAGAGGGGACACGTGTTGATGTAGAAGAGACATGAAGAAGAGGGGACACATGTTGATGTAGAAGAGACATGAAGAAGAGGGGACACATGTTGATGTAGAAGAGACATGAAGAAGAGGGGACACATGTTGATGTAGAAGAGACATGAAGAAGAGGGGACACATGTTGATGTAGAAGAGACATGGAGAAGAGGGGACACATGTTGATGTAGAAGAGACATGAAGAAGAGGGGACACATGTTGATGTAGAAGAGACATGAAGAAGAGGGGACACATGTTGATGTAGAAGAGACATGGAGAAGAGGGGACACATGTTGATGTAGAGGAGACATGAAGAAGAGGGGACACATGTTGATGTAGGAGAGACATGAAGAAGAGGGGACACATGTTGATGTAGAAGAGACATGGAGAAGAGGGGACACATGTTGATGTAGAAGAGACATGGAGAAGAGGGGACACATGTTGATGTAGAAGAGACATGGAGAAGAGGGGACACATGTTGATGTAGAAGAGACATGAAGAAGAGGGGACACATGTTGATGTAGAAGAGACATGAAGAAGAGGGGACACATGTTGATGTAGAAGAGACATGAAGAAGAGGGGACACATGTTGATGTAGAAGAGACATGAAGAAGAGGGGACACATGTTGATGTAGAAGAGACATGGAGAAGAGGGGACACATGTTGATGTAGAAGAGACATGAAGAAGAGGGGACACATGTTGATGTAGAAGAGACATGAAGAAGAGGGGACACATGTTGATGTAGAAGAGACATGAAGAAGAGGGGACACATGTTGATGTAGAAGAGACATGAAGAAGAGGGGACACATGTTGATGTAGAAGAGACATGGAGAAGAGGGGACACATGTTGATGTAGAAGAGACATGAAGAAGAGGGGACACATGTTGATGTAGAAGAGACATGGAGAAGAGGGGACACATGTTGATGTAGAAGAGACATGGAGAAGAGGGGACACATGTTGATGTAGAAGAGACATGGAGAAGAGGGGACACATGTTGATGTAGAAGAGACATGAAGAAGAGGGGACACATGTTGATGTAGAAGAGACATGAAGAAGAGGGGACACATGTTGATGTAGAAGAGACATGAAGAAGAGGGGACACATGTTGATGTAGAAGAGACATGAAGAAGAGGGGACACATGTTGATGTAGAAGAGACATGGAGAAGAGGGGACACATGTTGATGTAGAAGAGACATGAAGAAGAGGGGACACATGTTGATGTAGAAGAGACATGGAGAAGAGGGGACACATGTTGACCTTTAAGTTTTTAACCTCCAGTACATGTTCATTAAATTGCTCACATCACTGATCAGCTTGGCAGCCTGGGTCGCCTTCCTGATGTCGGGACGGTCGGCCACACTCGTGTAGTGCAGGTTGGCTTTGGCATCCTTCTTGTATTGAATCTGAGGGTTAGGAAGGCAGAACATCAGACACGATACGACGAGGCACCAGAACATGTGAAAGGATTGGAACATGAAGATTCATCCACTAAGACTTAAACATCCATAACATTCATCCGTTTGCAACTTATTATATCAATTACTTGTATAAATACTCTTCTGCACTATTTCTATTCTATTGTATTTGTATTTACTTGCACTATTGTATCAGTTTTATCGTGTTGCTCTGTTGGAGGAGCCTGTGACCTCAGATTTTCATTGATATATCTACACTGTAGCTGTGTAAGCGAGCAAGTCAAATGTATTTATAAAGCGTCAGTCACAAAGTGCTGGAGAAAGCATTCAAACTTCACACGAAGGAAGAAGTGCTAAAAACGCAATACATTGTGCAAAACAATAAAAACATTATAATGTACACATGATTAATAATAAAAGCCTCGAATCTAGAAATGCTGTCCATAAAATGTTATTTATCACTTTTGGGGATTACTATTTTGTTGTGTTTTAAAATGTTCTTACATCACGTATGAGCGTTTTCAGTCTGTGGCGATAAGTATGGTTTTATTGTCTCGTGCTTTTACATTCGTTTTTTTGTCCTATGGGTTTTTTGGATTACTCACGTTGCTCTGGCTCTTGGCGACTCCCATGGCGTGCTGAACTTCAGGCGGAACGACCATGTTGTTGTAAACAGACTTGCCCTTATCCTTCTCAAACTTCGCTTTGTACAGTTTCTGCAAGGAAGGAAAGGAATGTCAAAATACTCCAGATAGAAGGTAGGTAGGTAGGTAGGTAGGTAGGAAGGAAGGAAGGAAGGTAGGTAGGAAGGAAGGAAGGAAGGAAGGTAGGTAGGTAGGAAGGAAGGTAGGTAGGTAGGTAGGTAGGTAGGAAGGAAGGTAGGTAGGTAGGAAGGAAGGTAGGTAGGTAGGTAGGTAGGAAGGAAGGTAGGTAGGTAGGTAGGTAGGTAGGAAGGAAGGAAGGAAGGAAGGTAGGTAGGTAGGTAGGTAGGTAGGTAGGTAGGAAGGAAGGTAGGTAGGTAGGTAGGTAGGTAGGTAGGTAGGTAGGTAGGTAGGTAGGAAGGAAGGAAGGTAGGTAGGTAGGAAGGAAGGTAGGTAGGTAGGTAGGTAGGTAGGTAGGTAGGTAGGTAGGTAGGTAGGTAGGATAGGTAGGTAGGTAGGTAGGTAGGTAGGTAGGTAGGTAGGTAGGAAGGAAGGTAGGTAGGTAGGTAGGTAGGTAGGTCGGTCGGTTGATCTCAATTTGGGAAATGTTTACATTGTAGCAGCATAAAAAATGAGACAAAATTAAGACACAGAAATAAACAGTCCAAAATATATATGTTTATATATATATATATATATATATATATATATATATATATATATATAAACATGTGGAAAATATAAATAATAAATGAATGTGAGGAAGTCGTACCCCGCTGATAAGCTTGTTGATCTCCTTGCTGTGGACGGTGTCACGGGTCTCAGACAGCGTGGTGAACGAGCCGGACTGCATCTCCTTCTTACTCGCCTCCTTGTATTTGCTCTGAGGATGGAAATGAAGAACTTATAACACATGTATAAATAAGGAGGACATATGAGGCTCACTTTCAGGTTCATATTTGTACGTTGTGCCCACACTGTGAGCTTTTGCCCAGAAGAGAACACCAGATCAAGTGTCCTAGGGCTTCTTCAAAGTGATAGACACAGCTATTCGGTGCAAGACGTCCGTCTCTGATTCAGACTTTGTTCAAAACACGTTGTTCATCAGAATCACACTTACCTCTGAAGCCAAACTGCGCACCGCCTTGGCGTGGAGGATTTGAGGGGTGTCGCTGACGGGCTGGTAGTGGCCCTTCGACTTCTCATACTTCTCTCTGTACTTCAACTGGAGAGCAGCAACACACACAGATTACAACATGTTAACATCGAAGTCTGAAGACGTATTGTCGCCATCTGGAGTAATAGATGTAACGATGTGGAAATACTTACTTCACTGTACATTTTGTTGTTTTTCATCGCCAGGAGGGTAAACTTATCATCCACCACGGGGATCACGCAGCCCTTCATCGACTCTTTGTCATACTTGTACTCGACCTGCGGGTGAAACCACGGACGACAAATGCTGTTGGATGTTGTTAAAAATAAAGAACGTAACATCTAAAGAAGAGGAAATTGTTCTTAAGTTAAGGAGAAGCGGTACGACCACATCAGTGTACACATCGTCCTACTCCTTTTTGGAAAAGCAATATGTTTTTATTGTTGTAAAAGATGTATATTGAGATTCTGAAATATGTTGACGGTTCATTTAATTAGTTATTTTTGCTGTGGCCGCATTTCATTGAATAAAATGTACTTACGTCGCTCTGTTGCAGGGTGTTCTTGGCATTATTGAGGAAGTCGGGTCTGTCTGTCGTCCAGATCCACTTGTTCTTGGTGGCTTCGTACTTCTTCTTGTAGTCAAGCTGAAAACCGAGGGGAAAAAACCCCAATAGTTATTCAATATTTTCACATTTTCAATTTCAACCCATCCTTAATCCCTGCACTGAAGACACTTACATTGCTGTTGTTCTTGTAGGCCTCCTTGGCAGCACGGATCGAGTGAGCGTCCGGTGCAATGTTGATCTGGGCCTTGCTCTTCTCATACACTTCTCTGTACTTCAGCTGCAAGAGGAAAAAAACACCAAATTATTTCAAATGACATGACATGTTACTCGCTTTTATCCAAAGCGACTTACACGCTCAACTCTGTGGGCAATCCCCACAAGAGAGCACTTTGGGGTGAAGGGTCTCACGGACACAACGACATGCTGACTGCAGTGGGGTTTGAACCTGTCCCTGACCCCCTGATCCCAACGCACAACCCACTGCGCCACACGCCCTAAATTAAAATGCATTTTCTCCGCAGCCTTAGGTCTTTTGGGGCGAGCAGAGAAGTTCTTCTGTTGTTTGTCTATTCAAAACTGCTCAAAGATTGTTGGCCAACCCTGTTATGCATTTTGTCTTTTTGTTTATGTGTGTCTGTAAGTTGTTGCTATTGTCGGGACCCCCTTGAAAACGAGATGGTGCATCTCAAGGGGTTTATCCCAATGAATACAAATGTCTATATATATATAGATTAACATTAACATGCTTATTGTAGCTGTAAGTGCGCGGCCTGAAGCAGCATCCTTGATGGAGCATATTTGTGGGCTGCACCTGTATATATAAGGAGTTAGCAGAGGAGAGTTGTCGATTCTTGTTCTGTTTTCTGTGACTATTCTTTCACACACAGTGACGTCACGAGCTACCCACAATGCAACGCGCGCCATTGATATATATATAAATATGGCATTTTCCTGGAGGTGCTAATATCCTGGAGGTGCTAATATAAACAGCTAGCTAACGTAGCCAGGCAGAGCGCACTAGGTTTTTTTTCTGAATTAACGACCGAAGAAATCGCTGCATGTCTTCGGATTACATCTCTGGACTGGAGGGGTGTGCTCGAGGTCGTTACCAGCGTGAACTAGAGCTGTGTGGGTTGTCGGGTCGCCCTTACAGACTGATGCAGATGTATGGAAAAACTACTCTCGACAGTGGCCTTCGTCGATTTTGGCTGCATCTCCGTCTATCTTCTGGAAGCACCAGGTGAATACCCCACTTGTCACAATAATATTATCATGCCAATGCATATATGTGGTATTTTAGAGTTGACTAGATATTGATTAAGGCAATAGACTATGATATTCTGCTTGCACCTCGCGTGAAATGGCGGATACCGGAAGTACGGTGTCGCCCTCGGCCCAAAACCCGCATGTGTGTGTGAAAGAATCTGCCTCACCCTCTCAGACTTTCAGTTCCGCGCGCTACTAAAGAAACGCGCTACCATGGAAACCAAACAATGGTGTAGCTGTAGATTAAAGTCCGAGTGGAAACAGTCGTGAGTAAATCTGATTTTGTCAGAAATCGGGAGAAATGCGGGAGTAATATGACCCCGGGAGGAAACAGAGAGAGCAGTGAAATCGGGAGTCTCCCGCGAAAATCGGGAGGGTTGGCGAGTGTTCATGGAGCTGCTGTGATGCAGGTAACATTTCAGACTTGATCTGACCATTCAAGTATTATCGTATCGTATTTTCCGATGTGTCTGTAGAAGAGAACAGTGCAGGGAGTCTGAGTGGGACTCACGTTGCTGGTGATGTCCTTCACTTTCTTCATGTGCTGCCCGTGAGGGGTGTCGTAAGGCAAGGTGTATCCCTTAGCCTTGGTCTTGTTGTACTCCATTTTGTAGATGATCTAAGGGATTAACAGCGTCACATCGTCAGGAGCAACTCAGAACACAGCAATATTAAAGTTTAGAAATAACAAAAGAAAGGAGAAGAATCCAGAAACTCACGTCATGGATCTTCTTGCTGCGTTTGTGCGCCTCGTACTCTGGAGTCTCCAGGACGGAGGTGAACTTGTCCTTTGCACGCTCATACTGCTCCTTGTACTTCCACTGAGGAAGGGTTTGAACACAACAACGTCAGCACCGCTCGTAGACGATGTGTCGATGTGATAACTTGCTTTTATTCATGTGTATTTCTGTCTTTTTTCACATTTTCGTCAAGGTAAAAACTATCCAAGAAAAGGCGGAAATGGATCTGTGAAATGTTTCAGGGAATGTGGATTTTAAACATGACGGTGAAAAAGGGATGAATGATGTGGTGACGATAAAAGACAAAGTAAAAGAAGTATTTTACATGGCTTTAAACGAGTTGTTGTTCAAATAAAATAAAGTGAAGTTGAAAGAAAAATCTGTTTCTTTCGTTTTGCATTCTCTTCTTTCTTCTTGGATAGTTCTCTCACAGTCTATGAACTACTTCAGAAACAGATAGCTAACATGTGTAATGAGTGAAGTGGTGCCGTGCATATGTTAGTATAGATGCTTTATGAAACGTGCAACAGTTATTTTCCAGGTGAAAATGAAGACGTGTGTGTTACCACGATTCAGTCATGAAAGTCAGCAGTGCCCCCGCTGACCAGCAGTCCATCTTAATCTATGGACAATCTGAGGCTGATATATATAAACACGAGGTTTACTCTGGAGAAGACAGTGACAGTCAAGTATCTTTGGCGTTGTAGTAAAATAGAAATCATATATTTTGTCTCTGCCTCAAATTCTGACTGTAATGCATCAATTAGATCCATTTCTGAAGCTAAACCAATTGGTGATGGATGTTTTTTTAGCGTGAAGGAGAATGGTGCGAAGTGTGGAGGTTAAAACCCCTTCAGGAGTTGAATGGAGGAAAGCAGTTTTAATTGGATGGCTTTGAGATGTTATAAGACCTTGTTGAGAGATGGCAGTCAATACAAACAATGTAACCTGTTGACTACACAGGCGGTTCATCTCTGAGGCCGTTTACCTTACTGCTCAGAGTGGACTGGTAGAGGGCCGAGAGGATGTCAGGGCGGCGGAGCTCATTGCAACCGCTCTTAAGAAGACTCTTTGCTTTGGATTTATACTTTGCCTGTACACACACACACACACACGCACACACACACACACACGCACACACACACACACACACATACACACACACATACACACTACACACACACAGCATGCCATAGTTGAGGACACATGTAAAACAGCAGAAACACCGAGAGGACTGGAGCAGTACTCCGGAGATCCAGCTGTTTGTCCTCATCTGTGCCTTCAGAGTGACGGGTAATGTAAAAAAGAAAATGTATTTATAATCCCAATGTCGCAAATTACACATTTGTCCAAGGGGGATTTAATATGACGCTTTCTGCCCGAAGACCCTCGCAGGAACAAGGAACTGAAACCCCACACTTACGGGGAAATGGGGAAAAAATCTAGACGAGGAGGGACCACTCTCCCTTTGATCACAGACTTGTAATAGATGTTGTGTGTATAAAGTTGATACAATTACATTCATAGACAACCCAGATGATAATGTAAAGGTATATAAGAAAAGATGGATCCAGGATGTTGTTACAAATCTTCCAATTGCCACCAAAAATGTGTAAAATAAATAAATACGTCACATGTTATCATGGGAATACGAGTGTCCAATTGCGACCTTGCTTGGACTTCATGTAAGACTTTAAATATGTACTCGTGGGTCGATTCAACCGTCTGTCTGACGGCACAGATAGAGGCTCACTCAACACAGCTGCTTTGAGTGCCTGCGTCGACCTGTGTGGGACTGGTAAACACAGACATAGCGCCGTCATGCGCCGCAGACCCCCGGCAGGTCTGTGGACGACCTCATGCGTCAGAGCAGAGGTCTGGAGGAGGAAGAGGAGGAGGAGGAGGAGGAGGAAGAGGCAGGCCGGTGGGTTCAGCTCCAGCAGGACGTTACCTGGCTCATCTGGTTGTTGGCTCTGGCCAGCTTGTATCTAGGATCGTCTGTAGTGATGGTGAACTTATCCTTGGTTTTCTCATAAGAAGCTCTGTAGGACCTCTGCTCAGAAATGTCAGAAGGTGGTTAACGACAAACGTCCAGAAAACAGAGTGCTGTCATGTGAGGAGACTTGTCAGGGGGAGAAAGGGAGGGTAACACCAGTGGTGGAAGAAACCCTCGCAGCGGTTTAATCAGCTACATGTGAAGGATGGAGAGTTACAATATGTGTTGTGCAGTTATGTTTTCTATTAACCTGATTAATCGTGCTGCTGAATGTGTGTGTGTTGTGCTTTACTGCTTCAGCTGTGCTTATTTTACATTGGGGTAACCTGCAGCAATACAACATGTTATAAAGTCCTCGTGTATTTGAAGCGTTGCCACTGTACTGTGAGAACAACGTATCTCTGAAAGTCACATTTGTATTTTTGTTTATCAGTAAAATAGCCCTGTTTTCTGCTTTGTGACGATGGATAGTTTATTTGGCTTAGTAAGAAAGTCCAAGTCACATTTCAGGTTCTCACAAAACTCAAAATCAGAGGGGGGTCAAAAACTGGACTTAAGCGGTTTAAGGGATAATTACACGGCCACATTCTCGACAAAGTCACGTTATGACTCCCAATATTAATTGAAATGCTTTTATGGACTTAGAAAATTATTTTATTGATTTAAAAAATAGTTGTATTGATTTAAAATAGTCCGTTGTTACCGTAGCAACGGCAGGAACTGCTTCGATAGCGTTTTTGAGGAGCTTTTTGATTACAGATTTGAAAACTTCGCTGCTTGCTTTAAAAGGAGCACGATTCATGATGTCAACCCTTGGAAAGTATCTTGATATCCCTGCCCTGATGCCACAGCAACTGAATATGTGTCGCCGTTTGATGTCTATGTCTGGACCGCTGCGTAACAAGGAGGGTTTCTGCCCCGTTACTTCTGCGCTTCATGTCCCAGTTCAGCCCAACTGTATACAGTTCAATCGACCGGACTTCTTTCTGCAGATGTGAGCGTCCTTAACAACGGTCAATAAGTCCTTGACAGCGGTCTGTCTGTTCAATATTAACAACGTGTCACGTGTTCTGAATTGACCAATCAGAATCGAGTATTCAACTAAGCCATGTAATAAAGGCTTGTATACTAGAGTCAAAACTACAAAAATGACCTCTAGATGCAATGGAGAAGTAAAGTCCTTCGAATGTACACAACATTAAATACTTCATTCCACCACTGGTTACAAGAAGTTGATATGAAGAACAAAGGAAACATAACGCATTGGTTTCTCAACAGTAATGCAGTTCATAAACATTTGAATCAGATAATTAAATATTAAACTATGGATTCTGACACTTTGACCTCCACGCTGAGAGTCCGATAGAGATGCACAAAGACAGAAAGATGTCTATGTTACAAATGGATATCATCAAAATAAAGATAATAAATGACCGCTTTGGGTAAAAGAATGAAGACACTCACGTCGTCGATGAGGGTGGAAGCATACTTGGCAGCCTCGAAGAACGGCGTGTTGCAGGTGTACTTGAAGTTTCCTCTGTTCTTCTCAAAGGACGCTCTGTACAGTTTCTGTGAACAAGATATGAAACGTTACGATTAGAAACATGCAGGGAAATAAACGTACTTTCGATACAAACACACACACACACAGACACACTGACAAAACATACTATAACACACACACGCACACACACACACACACACACTGACAAAACATACTATAACACACACACGCACACACACACACACACACACTGACAAAACATACTATAACACACACACACACACACACACATCCACACACTGACAAAACATACTGTAACACACACACACACACACAACATACTGTAACACACACACCCACATCCACATACACTGACAAAACATACTGTAACACACACACACACATGCAAACGCACACCCACGCAAACGCACACACACACACGCAAACACACACACACACACACACCACACACACACTGACAAAACATACTGTAACACACACACACACACACACACACACACACACACTGACAAAACATACTGTAACACACACACACACACTGACAAAACATACTGTAACACACACACACACATGCAAACGCACACCCACGCAAACGCACACACACACACACACTGACAAACATACTGTAACACACACACACACACACACACACACACTGACAAAACACACGAACACACACACACACACTGACAAAACATACTGTACACACACACACACACACACACACACACACACTGACAAAACATACTGTAACACACACACACACACTGACAAAACATACTGTAACACACACACACACACACACACACACACACACACACACACCCCAACCCCTAAAAGACTGAAAAATGAATAGTATTAATAATTAAATAATATAATGCAATAACAGTCTATAATAAATAATATATGTATTGTAATTTAAAATAATATGATATACTCGCACTTGTCTTGTAACTCCTATATCACAAAATAAAAAATAAATAAAACACAAGGGAGACAGGCTGATATACAAGATACCATGAATTAGAATAATAATAATATTATATAATATGATTTAACATAATGTGATATACTTTAATCTAATACAAAACAATAACATATAATATAAAAGTTTTAAATTAAATTAAGTTGAACGACTGCCTTGTATTTTAGTGTTTTGTCTCTGATGTTGTTACTTTTGAAGCCTGGGGTGCGTCATTGTACACAAGTATAATGACGATAAAGACCTTCTGCTTTTGATTGTAAAAACATGATATCAATCATCGAACAGTCAGATTCTTTACCCCACTGTACAGCGCCTTGTTCTTCACGGCGGTCACCAGCTCAGGTGTGTCCCACACGTAGCAGCCGACGCCCCTCAGCCACTCCAGGTCCTCCTTGTACTTCACCTGAAGAGGGCGATATGAATTCAATTATTACAAAGCATGACGCACAACGGAGGTACCCCTGACTGAAGTCTCTTGAAAGCCAAAGTAAATATCTGCTTGGAAATGGTTGTATTGCCGAGTGCCTTTATGTTCGTCTCTGAATGCATTTGATTATTATAATTGATAGTTATTTTATTAAAACATGTCTAGTCTTGTCACCTGGTGAGTCTTTGTGTTTCGCTGGATACGTATTAGTAAGTAAAATGTTGTATATTATACACGGATTGCCCACTCATTTGTACATGTCCTATTCACTCATTGTTAATATGTGTATTTGAGGATGTCATTGTTTGTAAAAAATGAAAAACTCAATAAAGATATTGTTTAAAAATAAATACATTTAAAAAAAGTATGACACTCACAATGTACAAGATGTTTTCTTTTTATTGTTACTGCCGAATTATAATCCATGTCTTATTCCATTTTATTTATTTATTTATTTAATTAATTATTTGTTTATTTTATTATTTATGAATTTGTTTATTTATTATTTATTTATTTGTATATTTATTTGTTTATTTTATTATTTATTTAATTATTTATTTATGTATTTGTTTATTTATTATTTATTTATTTGTTTATTTAATTATTTATTTATTTATTTAATTATTTATTTATGTATTTATTTATGTATTTATTTATGTATTTGTTTATTTATTATTTATTTATTTGTATATTTATTTGTTTATTTTATTATTTATTTAATTATTTATTTATGTATTTGTTTATTTTATTATTTGTATATTTATTTGTTTATTTTTATTTATTTATTTAATTATTTATGTATTTGTTGATTTATTAGTTATTTGTATATTTATTTGTTTATTTTATTATTTATTTAATTATTTAATTATTTATTTATGTATTTGTTTATTTATTATTTATTTATTTGTATATTTATTTGTTTATTTTATATTATTTATTTAATTATTTATGTATTTGTTGATTTATTAGTTATTTGTATATTTATTTGTATATTTTATTATATACAAATAATATATATTATTATGTATTTATTTTATTATTTGTTTATTATTTATTTGTTTATTTTATTATTTATTGTATTATTTATGTATTTGTTTTATTATGTAAATACTGCTAGATTTCACTATATTTCTTATTATTTGTAATATGTTTTAATATTACTATAGTTTTCTTGTAATAGTTCTCTATCTGTGTTTTTTTTGTTTTGTTTTACTTGTATGTCAGCTCCACGACATCAAGTCAAATTCCTCGTACGTGTAAACCGACCTGGTGATAAACCTGTTTCTAATTCTGAATCTTATGCTGTGAGTAAATGATTTGGAAAGCAAGTCACGATCGCTCACGCTGCTGATGTTGTCGTTGGCCATCTTGCTGTAGAAGAACTCGGGGCGGTCGGGGATAGACTTCCAGGTTCCCAGAGAGTTGATGTACTTCTCCCTGTATTTAACCTGAAGGATGGAGAAACACATATGTTCACATCAAGTGGATAAGATAAGACTTCATTCATCCCGAAGGAAATCGTTCAGCACACGTAATCGCGCGTTATTTATCGAACGTTATTCATAATATCAATCATTTGTATTCCTGACCTCGCTGATGTCGTCAGTGACTCTGCGATGGTAGGTGATGTCCAGAGCGTCCTTCACGGTTTGGTAGTGGCCCTTGGCGAGCTCGAAGGTCTCTTTGTAGCGCAGCTGAAGACAGAAAGAACATGGGGTCAGATTTTCATGATTACAGACATCATTATCAGCCGTGGAGAAACGCCACAGTTTGGCACTGGTCAACCTGTGTCTCATGGTAGTAGCTTGAAAAACGGTGGGAAATGAAAGAAAAAGGAAACATATTAAGACTATCATTGACTTAAAATACAAACCATTAACTAATACATTTCGTAGCTTAATTAGTAGTTTATTCAAGTGAAGTAACACAGGTTTAATAACACGTTTCTTTTTACATGACTGTTCTGACGACGATTGCACTCATATGAATGTTATATTTATAAAGGTTGGCTCATAATAATAATAATAATAATACATTTCATTTATAAAGTGCTTTTCTAGGTATTCAAAGTCGCTTAACAAAAAAAATGTCTTCACAAAACTAACAAAGTCGCTTTAACCCTTAGATGCACAAGTGGGTCTCTTTGGACCCGGTGAGCTGGTTCTCTTGAAGTATCTTTGTAATTACATTTTTTTATCATTTCATATTCCAGCTATTCCTCAAACAACATGTTTTGGATATCAAGACATTCTAATTTTAAATTTAAATTTTAAGAAATGGTAGTTTTTGTATTTCTACCCCAAGCTTCCACAAGTGGGTCAAAAATGACCCGCATGCATTTCCTATGGGAACCTTTGATTCTTATCACCTGTTGCTGTCAGGAATACATTCACTGAGGAACACACAGACATCACAAGTGACACCTCTCAGGAAGATTGTTTTACACAGCAAGATCTGATACCTGTCAGTATAATAATAATACATTATATTTGTATTGATATTTTTATAGGGCTTTTCAAGGACTCAAAATCGCTTTCCAATATAAGGGAAGGTTAGGGTGGGGGGTGTAGGACTATCAAACTTGATCAGCCGGCATGGATTGATGGGGGTGGGTCTACGAGTAGACAAGAGGAGAGGAGATGAGTTTTGAAAAGGGACTGGAACACTGTGAGGATCTCAGAATAGCGGAGATCTTTGCATCGATATGTTCAAAACGTTTTTTTTCAAAATGTAAAAAAATTCTAAATAGTGAAAAAGTAAATATAAAATATTTCTAGTGTGAACCAAAATATAATACTAAATATTATACACGTGATTTTTCTAAACCAAAATGACAAACACGGCACAAAAACACATATTATTCTAATACGGGTCCTTTTTGACCCACTTGTGGAAGAGTGGGGTGCAGGCACTCTGAGGGCACCTAAGGGTTAAGTGCATTGGAAATCATTTGACTCAAAGGTATACTCACATCGCTGGACTGCACGTATGCTTTCTTGGCGCGGATCAGGAGGGGCGTGTCAGCGATGGCGGTGTATCTGTGCTTCATCTTCTCATACTGGTCTTTGTATTTGTTCTGAGGGAAGACATCATGGATGCAACACATGAGCGCACTGACAGAATGGACAGTCTTTTCTATCCACGATATCACTGGAAATATACGAAGATATTAACTTAAGTTCTTCCGATGTGAGTGGTTACAAACACCCAGTAAGGGGGATACTTACGTCACTGCAGACCACCTTCATTTTCCTAGAATGACACATGGTTGGTGTTTCATATTCTGAAGTGAAGTGGATTCTCTCCTTGGAAGCCAAGTTGGTGTACTGGTACTGTAGAGAAACAGATACGACGCTGGATTAGATCATCAGCAGAAGGCAATGATTAATGCGACGACTCGTGGTGGTGGTTGTGTCTGAACTTGCTTTGTTGGTCAGCAGCTGGGCCCATTTGGCTCTCTTGATGTCCACCGAGTCCCCGGTGGTCCTGACCTTCGACATGTCCTCCCTAGCCAGGGCTTTGTAGATCATCTGAGAATAGAGAAGCACAAACACGTCAAGACAAAAGCTCAAGCAGATTACGTCGCGATGTTTGCTTTCTGACATTCTTTTCTGAATGTGAACCTCGAGGTAATAATGTGATGCAGTCGATATACATTGTGCCAATATCTGTTTTACGTGTTCTATATATATATATTCAGCCCACTCTCTTCAGTCTGCGTACAAAGGACACGACTTTGCAAAGGCGTGCAATAGATACGCAGAAGTCCGATTTTGCGTGCATATGATACTCCCACGTTACGTTTGTTATGAACGTATCTTAAATGCGTTTATTTTCTACATATCTCTGACGTTTATTTAACCCTAACCCTAACCATAAGCTGCTGTGTCGTTTATTGCACCGCAAACATTAAAACTGTCATTGGAACGGCGATCAAGCCTGAAGCCACAGAGGTCTTTGTTTTAAACTTTGAGGTGCAATATCAGCAGGGGCGTTCTAGGGGGGCAGGGGGGGCCAGTGCCCCCTAACACTGACTTTGGACCCCCCCTGTGGCCCCCCCCGGAAAAAAAATCATAAACGATTTCTTGGCTGACGGAATAGGCATAACTAACGCTATTTGTCTTTCTAGTCGGACCTATAGAGCGTAAAAACTGTAACTTTAAGTATCTGAAATAAATATGTGTACTGAAACAAATAACTGTATTGCATTGTTTTCTTATGCGCAATTCCTTCATACTGTCTTTGTCTTTTTTCGTCCCGCATTTATTGTGCCCCCCTCAGAAAATAACTGGCCCCAGCCTGGCCCCCCCAGTCCAATTGGTCTAGAACTGCCACTGAATATCAGCGTATCATATGCACGCAAAATCAGACTTCTGCGTATCTATTGCACGCCTTTGCAAAGTCATGTCATTTGTACGCAGACTGCGAGACCGGGTTGATATGCATGCTGCTCTGTTGCAGGAGCCTGTGAATTAAGTTGCTCATTGCCATATCTACACTGTAGCTACTGAAATGTGTAAATTACAATAAATGCTGAATCATTGTTTTTAAAATGACACATCGGGTCGAATTGAAATCTAAAGTATTTGTATTCATTTGGAGAAGGACTAAGAATTTGTTAAACGGACATATTGTGCTCATTTCCAGGTTGTGTATGTTGAGCCTCGACCGTGACATGTTCACATCGAATCAAGGTTCTCAGGAAGGAGGGGGGAGAGAAACGTTGGGATTGTAGCCTTTACAGACCATTTACATGCACACAAACCTATATAACACACTAAGGGGAAAAGGCACAATAGGGAATATTTAATTCCACTACAGGACAGACTTCATCTGGATGTTTTTTGCAATTAAGTCGGGGAAGAAAAAGTCATAAGTCCGTATCGACATCGCTTAAATTAATCCCTAAATGTGATGTGTGGGAACTTGACTCACGCCGCTCATGTGGGTCTTCAGCTCCGTCACGCGGTTATACTCCGGTGTGTCCAGGACCACGGAGAAGTTGGCCAGGTTCTTCTTAGCCTCCACTGGGTAGGTCACCTGGAAAAGAAACATGTTAACATGGAAAAGATTGTGAAGCCACTGAAGGAAGTGCACATAAAGTCGAAGCATAAAAGTCGCAGTAATAACACATTGAAAAGGTGTTTATTGCACATTTCAGTGACTGAGGTTTCTAATAATCACCATATTAAGGGATGTTATATCCGAATGGAAACACGTACCCTCTGTTTGGTGATGTTGCGGACGTGCACCATCTCCGGGGTGTCGTACAGGAAGCAGCCGACGCCTCTCAGCCAATGCAGATCCTCTTTGTATTTCAGCTGAAGACGCAAAATGGTTTTAATGAGCATTTAAGAAATGAATGTAAATCGATTTAAAGCACATCTCTCGTCTGCTTTTCTCTTCTTATACCTCGCTGGTGATCTGGTTGACGTGGTAACAGTGCATCAGCTGGGGTGTGATGGGCAGATTGATCAGCTGACCTCTGGTGTTGTAGTATTTCTCTCTGTAGCACAACTGGAGAAGGAAGCAAAACGGTGGCATGAGTACAACACATGACTCCATCATGAATAATGAAACAAACCCGGATGATATAAGTGGGGTTCAAACGCTTTCATACTTCGCTGAGGTGCTTCTGGTTCATCTTGACTTGTTTGATGTCGGGGGTGTCGTAGGTTGTGTGGATCTTGTCCTTTTGCTTGTGGTACAGCTCACGATACAGGCGCTGGGGAAGGGGAAAGACGACGTAAGAGACTGTTTGATCCAGTAAAAGTGTCAGTAATATGTACATTTCTATTCATCGATAATCTTACCTCGTTGGTGATCTTGTTAGCCTTCCTTGAGAGGACGAAGTTGACTCCCTCGGGATGAAGAGTGTAGGCCTTTGCTTTCATCATCTCATAGGCTTCCTTGTACTTCACCTACCCAACAAAAAAAGCAAGGGGATATGACTCGGTAACATCGAAACTTCTTTGGCAACAAAAGGTTTAATTGGATGATTTAAAGGTCCCCTATTTTACTGTTCTTCATCAACATATCCCAGGTCTCAGACATATCCAGAGCCTGTCTCTGATTGGCTGAAACACCAAACGGATCATTGCAGCATTACCCATATGTGGATTTTGCACAATGGGTGACCTTTAAGGCAGGAATTGTACTCACATTGCTGGTGACAACGCTGTTCAGTTTAGCCTGCTTGATGAGCGGTGTGTCCTTAGTCAGGGTGTATCCGGTGGGCATGGAATTCTTGTTTTCCTCCTTGTACACGTTCTGAGAGAGGGAAAGACAACGAGGTGAGACGGGAGGCATTTCAACTCGGAAAACATACAGCTTATAAGTAAATAATTTAAAAAACAGATATGACTGGACGACATTAGGGAGAAATCCTGAACCTACGATCTTAAGTCAACTGAATAATGTTTCAATTGGAAAACAGCATATGTTGTTTTTGTATCTGTTTAGCATTACACCTATTCACTATAGCACTGGGTTCCTTGTCACTACTACTACTAAATGTCTTATATGTTGAATGTGACGGGACTACGGATGGAAATGAGCTCAAAGCTAAAATCCGGCTCATTTACACTTGTAAGCATTATTTTGTTTTAAAGTGTTCATCAATGTGCTCTGTCCCGATTCAAATACACAATTAAATGAAATGAAAATAGCGTGTGCAGTGTAGCCTCTCTACCATACTGTAGATCTGAACAAATTCCCACGATAAAATAAAGAATAAAGTGTAAAGAAAACTACAAAAACGGCACATCAAATAATGTTATTAACTTAATATTATGTCAACAACAAGTGTTCCCTTGAGTAGAGTGCTCCTACATTCTTACAGTAAGTACCGTACTTTTCGGACTATAAGCCGCGACTTTCCCCCCCATTTTGTTTGTACAGCTAACGGCCACTAGGGAACCTCCTAAATCTATGGATTTTACAGGTAATTAACCACCTTTAACACTACGGGCTCTAGGACCGGTCCGCGCCCGCCACCTTTAAGCGGCGGGCTCCAGCAGGAAAAGCTGGAGGCCAAAGAGTGAGACAGGTAGCGCGACAAAGTGAAAGTGGAACCGAGAGACAGAACGAGAGCAAGACAGACGGACAATTTAGCTGCTGCGGCTTATATGCAGGTGCGCTTCATAGTCCGACAAGTACGGTCGTCCATATTTCTATTTTCTGTGCAATACTTTCTCAACATGCTGCTGCAAATGATTGTTCCAATCCAATCTAACATGTGATGGTAATTTCTCCACATGGCTGCTGAACCTGAAGGAATAGTATCTCACATCGCTCTGGATGTAGTTAGCCATGGCGGCCCTCTGAGTGTCGATGGTAACAGCCGGAGCGGTGTTCGTTCCCTTCACGTTGGCGTTGTAATCGTAGCGGTAGTGCAGCTGGAAAAAGAGAAGAAAGACAGTTGAGATATATCGTAAATATAATATGTATACATGTCTGTATGGAAAGTCTAAATTGTTCAAAACATTTTGAGATTCACTCACGTCGCTCAGGTTCTGAGAGTTCTGCTTGGACGTCTCGTACACCGGAGTGTCCATCACCACCGAGAAGTCCTTGAAAGACTCGACAGCTTTGGCTTTGTATTTGTTCTGAAATAAAACACAAAGACAGGACGATCAGCTTCACTTTTGAAAACACGATGCAGTCCGAGTCTCCCGAGCGTCTACTGGAAGGCTAGGGAAGCTAATGGACATTGTTGAGGGAGTAATATGTGTCTTAAAAGGATGTGAAATAGAGGGTAGCATAAGAATGAGTGAAGGGATAGGACTTACCGCGCTCTGAAGCTTATCAGCATTCTTGACGCGGATGATCTCTGGAGTGTCCCAGGCGTAACAACCGATTCCCCTCAGCCAGTTCAAATCATCCTTGTAGAAGATCTATGGACCGAATATAACACAAGTTAAGTCACGCATTTGGATTGCAATTGGTTAAAACATCGTCCTTTTTCATACAGCATACGGATTCAAGAAACTGCATAATAACCATGAGTGCTTCCTACTATTTTGAAATACATGTCTTCTCTATTTACAAAATATTTCACGGAGGATTTCGAAAGCCTATTGAGTTTTGCAGCTCGGGCAATCTGTCTTTTTCTGCAACAGAGACAAAGTACATGTGATTCTGTGATTATATAATAACCTTGTTTTCCATACATACATGTTGTCCCAAAAAGTAACACTTACGTGAATGACAGAGCTGTCCTTACACCTGATCTGAATCTCAAAATAAATGTGTGTGTGTGTGTGTGTGTGTGTGTGTGTGTGTGTGCGTGCGTGTGCGTGCGTGCGTGTGTGTGTGGCCTAGAATTACTATACTTGTGGGGACCTAAATCTGTTTACATAGTCACGTGTGGGGACTCGCCTCCCTTATGGATAATTAATTTTAGGGTGAAGACTTGGTTAGGTTTAGGATTAGGGTAAGGGTTAGGGTTGGGCATGTGTTGGTTACGGTTAAGTCTCCAGCAAATGCATGTAAGTCAATGTAATGTCCCCTGAAGTGATGTATACATGGTATGATATGTGTGTGTGTGTGTGTGTGTGTGTGTGTGTGTGTGTGTGTGTGTGTGTGTGTGTGTGTGTGTGTGTGTCTTCACAGTAACTAAGTGTGGCTATTATCGCTGCTCATGGTGAGTTGGACTGTTTTCACAGAGCAGCTAATGTTCTTAGCGTGTGGCCAATCGAGTGTATGTCCATTACCTATTTTAAATATGTGCAAATAGCACTGGAGCACTGATTGGTAAAGCAGTTATTTTGATGTGGTTTCCTTGAATTGTCAAAGTATTGATAAATGGAGAAGATATGATGTTGGAAAATGGCATCATGTTACAAAGTTAAGCAGGAAGGTATAGCACACAGACAAAGCTGTACCTTAGACCAGTCGTTAGCTTTGCAGTAACTAATTCAAACATATTTACTTTTACTTAAACCGATATATTCCTGCACTTTAACTGCATCTGCATATTGAAGTATGAATGCTCGTTGTTTGTATGTTGTCTCCTGAATGTTGTACGTCTCTTGTTGTTTGATGGGACCTGTGCAAAGGAGTAGCTCCACTCCTCATCTCCTCGTACCTGTATAAGGACAACAAAGGACTCTCTTCTATAACCGTCTGACTTACGTCGCTGAGCTGCTCGTTGACTTTGCGTGCCTGCGTGAACACCTGCATGTCGGGCAGGCAGATCCATTGGTGCAGTTTCTTGCGGTAGTTGACCTCGCTGACGGAGGACTGGGTTTTGTGGGCGGACAGGATCTCCAGCATGTCTGCAGGGATGTGGTTCTTCGCCTTGGTCTTCTCATAGTCCTCCTTGTACAGACGCTATACAGACAGACACCAGACGGTTGGGTGTGTTATCAAGAGCTTGGGAGGGTTCGATATTTAATGGAACTTAACAAAGTTCGCTTATTTTCTTATTACATTTCTTTAATGAACTGCAATTATATTTCCATTTAATTCACATTCGTTTACGTCATGCATTTTCTGGACGTCGTTTTTTTTTAATAGTTCAAACTGAATTCCAGTTTTCCTCTGTCCAAAAAACCAAAACAAATTAAATGTAGTTATTTCTTAAGTTGAGAGAAGGTTGGCTATATCAGCTTGTGGCTTTTTGACCTCTCCTGAAATATTTACATTATCTTGAATGTCATGCTTCTAATGGGTACAACTAAAATAATGTAATGATAAAAAGTGATATTTTGAATGCACACAAAAACCCAGTTAAACGCATCTTAGCAGTTTGATTTTTCAAGTAGAGTAAATCTTTCAGTCTTCTCTGACTAACAATAATTTATTGTGATAAAAAAAGGCTGATTAATGTCACTTACATCAAGCACCAGCTTTCCGGCTTTGACGCAGCGAGCGGTGGCCGGGTCGTCCTCCAGACACTTGGGCACACTGTAGAGGGACTTGAACTTCTCGTAGTCCTCCTTGTACTTCACCTAAAAAGGGACAAAAGCACATCGTCTCTTAAAACAGTCTAAATGATAACCTGTTATAACGTAGAATGAAATAAATGAATGACCTATTTCTTCTGGTACGAAAAGCGATCATTAAACAAATGATAAGGAATCGGCTAAAACATAACATAATAATAAACTGTCAATGGAAGAACCGAATAAATACATGTGCAATGGAGAAAGCAACTATTAGAAATCTTTGAGGAAAGGTGGGTAAAGCATAATGAAGATTTATAAGGAACATGAGGTAAGAACTGACAATTAATGTATACCTGAGTATTAATATTGCATCCTTTATTATTATTATTCATATTTAATTTCGGATGTGTCAACTGTTATGTAGTTAAGTTATGTACCTACGTGTTTGTTTTGTTATGTAAGCTTTGTGAATCATTTCTTAAAAACCAATTGAAATAACCAGAACTCACGCCGCTGAGGATAACCTTCTGCAGTTTGGCGTGTTGCAGCGCCTGAGAGTCCTTAGGGATCTCGTAGCTCTTGTCTTTGATTTTGTCCCAGGCGGCCGTGTAGTTTTTCTGTGGAAAATAAAACAACAACACGTTATCAACATTTAAAGCAGATCTTCAATCATGTCACAGGACTACAGAGTCGTCACTTACGTTGCTGAAGTAGTGCTTGAAGTTGCGGCACTTGGTGTAGTCGTAGGTGTCCAGCACGGTGGTGTACAGGTGCTTCTCCTTGTGATAGGCCTCCCTGTAGTTCAGCTGTTAAAGAGAATCGTTTCATTAACACACACGTTTAGGCATTTTAACTTCAAGGTCCCCTGATGTACTGTTTTCCCTCAATATATTACAGGTCTCAGATATATACAGACATGTCTCTGATTGGCTGAAACACCAAACAGATCATTGCAGCATTACCCATAATCCCCTCTGTTTCAGCCCTGTTTCCAAAGTGCTGATTCTCTGTCTGTTACTTCAGATGAAAATAAGGAGCCCCTCCCCACGCCCCTCTGAGAGACATTTGGTTACAAAGAACTCAAAGGTGCTCAAGAGGAGATTCAGGTGATAAGGGGGGGGGGTTACCTTGGTTACTAATTGGCTAATGGTTACACAAGACAACACATCGTTATGACATCATCAAGTGGCCAAAATCTGAGGGGACACATGTTGATGTAGAAGAGACGTGAAGAAGAGGGGACACATGTTGATGTAGAAGAGACATGAAGAAGAGGGGACACATGTTGATGTAGAAGAGACATGGAGAAGAGGGGACACATGTTGATGTAGAAGAGACATGAAGAAGAGGGGACACATGTTGATGTAGAAGAGACATGGAGAAGAGGGGACACATGTTGATGTAGAAGAGACATGAAGAAGAGGGGACACATGTTGATGTAGAGACATGAGGAAGTGGATTCTGCTTAACAGGTGACCTCTAAACTTCACACATGGCTGAAAGGCTCACTCACATCACTCGCCCAGGTGTTACCCAGGATGGCCGTCACATAGGCCGGGGTGTCAGTCACGATGGAGTAATTATTGAACTCCTTCTTGGCCTCCGCTCTGTATTTAAGCTGGAAGAGAAGATATCACACGGTTAACACACACGCCACACGTTATTAACCCGACAGTCTGAAGTTCCCTGTGACGGTTACGGGGTGTCCCTCACCTCGCTCTGCTGCTCGTAGGACTTCTTGGCACGAAGGATCTCCGGGGTGTCCCAGACGAAGCAGCCCATTCCCTTCATCCAGGTCAGGTCCTCCTTGTAGAACACCTTTGGAACGGCACGAGCAAAAAGCACAAATATTTAATAACGGAGAAACAAATCTGATACAATCCGTTGCTTACAAACAGTTTATATTCAATATCAAGTTGAACGCAAGCATTGGACATCTTAATAAGCCTTGGGATACTGCAGACATGGTTCAATGAAGATCCCACTGATATGTTATTACGGTTTGGAAATAGAGTCCATCTTGTGCCGAGTGCTGCTTTCATGCATGCTTTTGTGCATGTACAGATGTAGCGCTTCGTTTCAGACGCCTCCAGGTGGGCCCCTGCTGAAAAGTAAAACCCCCCGCAGGACTTGAAACGCCCCCTTGATAAATAAATGTAATTATAATGAAACCAGCTGCAATGGATCATGGATCCACCAGGGGGAGCCGTGAAAAGCTGCCACACTGAAACTCATGTGAAATAAACAGCTGATCTACATGTATCTGATATAGCGGATATTTGTTAAGATCCATATGTCACGGATAGGATCATATTCTCTGCTAAATAAGAGACATGTAATCATTTACTAAACATCACCATGTTTTTATTTAACAAAATTTTATATTCTCATTCATGTTTGATGATCTTTGAAGCGCACGAAGACAATGGTGTCGTGTGACATTGGGTTATATTAATAACATTAGATTGTATTTGCGAATTCATTTTTGTTTTCTATAACTGAATAAGACTAAAGTTGGAATTTCCCCTGGTAGAATAATAGTGTTTTCTATCTCTCTCTATTTGTTGCATATAATCTAATAAATACATATACAATTGGTTATATTTAATTAAATGCTTGTATGTCTAACAAACACAAATCTAAACAGTGTGTCCAAACATCTACCACAGGTCCAAGCACCCCGTTGTGTTGTGTGAGAATAATCAAAGTGTTGTATTGGGTCATTTGTCTGGCGGTGAACTCGACGAGAAGCGTCCTGGATTCTTTTCAGCGAATCCGTACCTCAAATTATAAAAAACGCGACAGTTTCCTAACTAATAAACCTACATCGCTGAGGATCTCGTTGGTCTTGCGGGCGCGGATGAGGTCCTCCTGCTCGGGGTGGCAGGTCCACTGGTGCAGGTAGGTCCGGTAGAGCACCTCGCTCAGCATGTCCTGGCTGCGCTTAGCCACCTTGTTAGCGATGATGTCCGGGGGGATGTGGTTCTTGGTCTTGGTGGTGTGGTAGTCCTTATTGTAGAGCCTCTGTGAAGAGAGGAAGCATGGGACGTTAGTACACACACCCTTTACTCAAGTAGAAGTACAGATACTCGTGTTTAAAAATACTCTGGTGAAAGTAGAAGTACTGACTAAACGTCTTTACTCAAGTCAAAGTAAAGGCAAGGCAAAGCAAGGCAAGTTTATTTATAGAGCACTTTTCAACGCAAGGCAATTCAAAGTGCTAATGAAAGACATTAAGCATTACAAAAGAAAAGCTAATCAAATAAAATAAACATTAAGAAAAAAAAATAAAAAATACATGGATAAAAGTTAAAGTGCAGTCTAAAATATAAATAGTTCAATTAAAAGCAGCGACAAAAAGAAAAGTCTTCTTGCTGGATGTGAAAGTAGTCAGAGTTGCAGCAGACCTGCAGGTTTCTGGGAGTTTGTTCCAGATGTTTGGAGCATAATAACTGAACGCTGCTTCTCCATGTTTAGTTCTGACTCTGGGGACAGGAAGCTGACCAGTCCCTGAAGACCTGAGAGATCTGGATGGTTCATAGTTTAGCAGGAGGTCAGAGATGTATTTTGGGCCTAAACCATTCAGTGCTTTGTAAACCAGCAGCAGTATTTTGAAATCTATTCTTTGACACACAGGAAGCCAGTGTGAAGACTTCAGAGCAGGAGTGATGTGATCCACTTTCTTAGTGTTAGTGAGGACTCGAGCAGCGGCGTTCTGAATCAGCTGCAGCTTCCTAATAGATTTTTTAGTGAGACCTGTGAAGACACCATTGCAGTAGTCCAGTCTACTGAAGATAAAGGCATGGACAAGTTTTTCCAAATCCTGCTGTGACATTAGTCTTTTAATCCTAGATATATTCTTTAGGTGATAGTAGGCTGATTTAGTAACTGTTTTAATGTGACTGTTGAAACTCAGGTCAGAGTCCATGACTACACCTAGATTTCTGGCTTTATCTGTTGGTTTGAACATTGCAGACTGAAGCTCAGCGCTAACTTTTATACGTTCTGCCTTGGCTCCAAAAACCATTACCTCAGTTTTATCTTTGTTTAATTGGAGAACGTTCTGACACATCCAGTCATTGATTTGTTCAATGCACTTACTCAGTGTTTGAATTGGAGCATAGTCTCCTGGTGAAATTGTTACGTAAATGTGTGTGTCATCTGCATAGCTATGGTAACTTATTTTGTTGTTTTTCATTATCTGAGCCAGTGGTAGCATGTAGATTTTAAAGAGAAGAGGCCCCAAGATGGAGCCTTGAGGAACCCCACATGTCATATTTGTCAACTCAGATGTGTATTTACCTATAGAAACAAAGTTGTTTCTGTCCTTTAGGTAGGATTCAAACCAATTTAGAAAGAGGCTTTGAAGTGTACTTCAGTAAAAAGTACCCATAACTAGCAGCTGCTTTAAAGAGTACCTGACCTCCCGTTATATTAATAGAACAATAATGTCATTGTTAACTAATGAATGTTTCCATGCTGAACAACGGCAACATGACAACGTTTCCATTGGTCCCTCTTCTTTAGAGAAGACCAGGAAGTGATGGATACACGGATCGTGTTCCAATCAATAGGCACGCACTGACTCTAAAGAATAATGATCACGCACCAAACACACATTCACACTAAAGCAGTGTTTCTCAAAGTGTGGTCCGCGGACCACTGGTGGTCCGTGAGCGCACCCTAGTGGTCCGTGAGTATTTTGGTAACATTTGAAATAAATTAATCTATTTAAGTTTTCCGCACTCTCGCGTGAATATCTCCGCAATGGAGCAAGCTTAAGTTTAACTTTCAATTCCATGATATAGCCCAGTTCAACACCTTCATCACACACGTTGCCACTTGTTTGTACCATTTTCAGGTGATTTGTAATCTATTCTAGAATAACGATGTGTTTTGGGATATTTGTGGAGTTAGGTGGTCCGCGAGTGTTTTTTTATTGGTTAAGTGGTCCTTGGTATGAAAAAGTTTGAGAAACACTGGACTAAAGGAACCAGCTGTTTTGGAAAATGTGAGAAGTAGAAAGTACAGGTATTTGAGTTCAACATGTGAGAAGTAGAAAGTACAGGTATTTGAGTTCAACATGTAAGAAGTAGAAAGTACAGGTATTTGAGTTCAACATGTAAGAAGTAGAAAGTACAGGTATTTGAGTTCAACATGTGAGAAGTAGAAAGTACAGGTATTTGAGTTCAACATGTAAGAAGTAGAAAGTACAGGTATTTGTGTTCAACATGAGAGAAGTAGAAAGTACAGGTATTTGTGTTCAACATGTAAGAAGTAGAAAGTACAGGTATTTGGGTTCAACATGTAAGAAGTAGAAAGTACAGGTATTTGTGTTCAAAATGTACGAAGTAGAAAGTACAGGTATTTGTGTTCAACATGTAAGAAGTAGAAAGTACAGGTATTTGAGTTCAACATGTAAGAAGTAGAAAGTACAGGTATTTAGGTTCAACATGTAAGAAGTAGAAAGTACAGGTATTTGTGTTCAAAATGTACGAAGTAGAAAGTACAGGTATTTGTGTTCAACATGTAAGAAGTAGAAAGTACAGGTATTTGGGTTCAAAATGTAAGAAGTAAAAGTAAAAAGTCATCAGAAAAAAAGAGTAGTGGAGTAAAGTACTGATACAAGAGAAATGTATTTAAGTACAGCAACAAAGTATGTTTACTCCAACAATAACATCACACTTCAAGGTCTATTTCTTCTTCTATTTGCTCCTTGAAAACGTATTCCTCTCCTATGTATGCACCACGATTGATTAAAGCAAATTCCTTATGTGTGTTAATCCACGCGGCAACACACCTGATTATGATAAAAGTTGATCCGGTCCAGGTTTGTGACAGACCTTAGATTTACCTCAAGAAAGGTGCTATTTTGACTATTGATTATCAATCTCTCACTTAAGGGAGTTTTTTGTAGTATTTGAATAACTTTTAAAAACTTTCTTTGGCTTTCATTTTGCAATATCATTCATATCTTGTTTAACTTTCTTATCAATTGAAGGATGTCTTGTCATGTAGGGAATAAATAGAGGATATCTTACCAGTCCCTTGTTCTTCTCCTGTCCTCCACAGCGCATCACCTCAGGGAAGTCCACCAGGGTCTCGGCCATGTAGTGCCCCTTTACCTTCTCATGGAGCTCATGGTACTTGGCCTAGAAAAAAAGTCCAGAATAATGAAAGTCAGTTTTCAGTCCACCTACGATAAGAAGAAAACATGATGCCCTTGTGCTTTCACATTTAGCAATGGACACCCTAAAGGAGTCACTTACGTCACTGATGATATCCCTGCCCTTCTTTCCGATGAGAAGTGGGATGTATTGTTGGTCCAGCTTGTAGCCAGTCGCCTTAGACTCGTCCCATTGATGTTTGTATGTTTTCTGAAGTAACCCAAAGTAGACACAGAGTTAAAGGCAGGTCTGATGTTACCAACACATATCATACATTTATGAAATAATCATTACCTCGCTGACGTTCCTGCCCACTTCCCTGCAGTGTGCCAGTTGAGGAGTGTCTTCCGAACCAAGATAGTGACCCTTTTCTGTGTTGAAGGTCTCTTTGTACTTCACCTATAGTGGGAAGCAAAAAACGTTATTCATCGTTTTACTTTGCTTCTTGAAATTGAAAAATTAAACTTCTTTTTTTTTACATACATCACTGAGGTTAGCGGCGTACATTCTCGCCAAGATGAGCTCAGGACGGTCCGCGACGTGGGTGAATTTTGCGAAGCCATCCGTTGCGCCCTGCTTGTAGTGTCTCTGCAAGGTAAACAACAACAACATTGAGGTGAGTCACAATGAACTGAAAACAACAAAATGGGCAAAAAATGCTGAAAGAAAACAGCAGTGTGATTACGGTCAACAAACCTCGTTGAGAATCGCCTGAGCATTCCTGGCTTTGACGTGGTGGACGGACTCAGCCGGCATCCAGCCGCAGCCTCGCAGCCATTCCATGTCGGCCTTATACACACACTGAAGACAGAAAGCAAGACACGTGTTATACATTAATCATACCACCTGGTGGGGAAATAGTGAATGTACTTGTATATCAGCTTGTGGAGGACACTGTTCAGGAACTAGCTGATGCTCTGTGTAATGACTACTTCTATGGATCCTGAGATTGAAGCTCAAGCCGGTGACGACGAGTGATATTTTTCTAATACCTCCTTATCAGGATATGTATGCACTGGCTCCCTGTCCATCTCAGAACCCAATTCAAAGTACTGGTCTTCACATATAGAGCTGTGCATGGCCAAGCCCCAGCCTACATCAATGACCTGATCCACCCGCACATCACAACCCGGGCCCTGAGGTCCTCTGAGCAAGGCCTCCTAAGGGGTGTTTATTCTACATTTTATAGTTGTACTGTGAATTGTGTCCTGTGTACTGTACTGTAAAGCACTTTGTACATCCGTGTTGAGAAGGGTGCTATATAAATAAATATTTATTTACTTACTTATGTATCGTATCACAGCCCTAATGTGCCGTCAGACGCTGTCTTACTCCAGCCAGCAGGTGGTGCTGTTGTGTTGTGTTACTTCTTCTTTTATTAGTAGCAGCCAATGGGAATGACTCGCATTGAAAACATAGGAAGTGATACGCACATGCGAGTAGTGAGACTAGAGTTTGAATCTGAATCCATCCTTCTTTGCTATGTTGTAGAAGGCATTGCCTGTAAGTATTTTTCATATTATTTGTGTGGATATCAGCGAGTATTTTCGATATTATTTCAATGTTTAAATACATTGCAATTTTGTTTGAGGTGTATTGAAATGTTGAATGTTTGCTTCACAGCTAAGTGCCTAATTTCTATGTATATTGTGTTTCTTTCAGTTTTACTCTGTTGACTTGTGGATGTAAATATCTTATTGAAGGAGATAAACGCTTGCCACTTGTTGTCGAGGAGTTATCTATCTGCATAACTGTACTCGCAACAACCGTGAGGGCAGAACACCTAATATTAATATGATATACAATCCGGGGAAAGTGTGATTAGCACTCACATCGCTCTGCAGGTCGTACGCCTTCCTGGCCTGGCGCACGTCAGTGGAGTCGGGCAGGCAGGTCCAGTTGTGCAGGTGAGTCCTGTAGTTGAAGTCGTTGACCTGGATCTGACATTTCTTGGCCAGTTCGATATTCAGCATGTCCACGGGCAGGTTGAACTTGGTCTTGGACTTGTTGAAGTCCTTCTTGTACAGGGCGTCACTGGCAATCCTGGCAGAGTTCAGAGCCAGCATGATCAGAGGGTCGTCCTGGACGCAGCGAGCACCGATGTGGTGGCCGACCTGCTTACGGTACGATTCAAGGTACTTGTGCTGCAGAACAAGAAAAGCATTATCTCTATATGCCCAAACCCACAGTTACATTAGGAACAACTTTCATTGGTATTCTGATTATGAAAGGAGGGGTAAGTGTGTCCGTCTACTCACTTTACTCTGCACTTTACTCGTGGCGATGCACTGCTTGATTGGTACGGCGTCTCCAGGCATGAAGTAGCCCGTGGCTTTGACCTTATCCCAGGCTTTGGTGTACAGTTTCTGCAAGAGATGGAAATGGTTATAAGTTGTATGATGATTTGTCAAGCTGATGATGATATAGGCAAAGGATTAGGTATTGTTAAAATGTAATATGTAGCAAATCTTCAGTCGTCTTACCGGGTGAAGAATCTTCGCCACCTCTCTGGCTGTGGCGAGAATCGGAGTGTCTGGAACGGAGTACTTGGTCTTGTCCTTGTGCCAGGCCTCACGATATTTGGGCTGAGCAGAAGGATAAACCAGAAGTTAGTTGCCAAACAAAAACTGGAATCTGTCATCGTCACGTTTAAGTGGTTGAATTGAAGATGGGCCTCAAACACATCCAAGTTGCAGAGTCTTCCTCACCTCGTTGAGGACTTTAGCAGCATTCTTGGCACAGATCATGTCCAGCCTGTCAGTTGGAACAATGTATTTCTGCGTATCCAGCTTCACGCGGTAGCCTCTCTGTAAAATAGCAGGAAAGGTGTGAAAGAAGAATAATTTAGCAAATACACTGAGGGAACAAATGCAAAATGTTTAACAAATGTGTATAAATGTGTGTATTTAAGAAGCTAAATGGAAGTCACACTTACATCAGCCAGGACCTTCTGTGCTTGCTTCACCCTCACTACATCCACAGACTCGTGTGGATTCCATCCACATCCACGCATCCATTCCATATCAGCTTTGTACACGGCCTGAGGAAACACAAACGGGTTGATGAGATATAAATGTACAGTATTTACAATGTGAGAGTTGCTCGGGCTACAATAGGATACAGATTACCGTACTTTTCGGACTATAAGCCGCGACTTTTTCCCCCATTTTTTTTGTACCGCTAACGGCCACTAGGGAACCTCCTCAATCTATGGATTTTACAGGTACATTAACCACCTTTAACTCTACGGGCTCTAGGACCGGTCCGCGCCCGCCACCTTTAAGCGGCGGGCTCCAGCAGGAAAAGCTGGAGGCCGGAAAAGAGCGAGACAGGTAGCGCGCCAAAGTGAAAGTGGAACCGAGAGACAGAACGAGAGCAAGACAGACGGACAATTTAGCTGCTGCCGCTTATATGCAGGTGCGCTTTATAGTCCGAAAAGTATGGTACATATAATTCAATAAATATGTGATCATTGCTTTAATAGAGTGAATATTATCCACAAGCATTTCTATAAACCCACATCGCTCTGCAGGTCGTACGCCTTCCTGGCCTGGCGCACGTCAGTGGAGTCGGGCAGGCAGGTCCAGTTGTGCAGGTGAGTCCTGTAGTTGAAGTCGTTGACCTGGATCTGGCATTTCTTGGCCAGTTCGATATTCAGCATGTCCACGGGCAGGTTGAACTTGGTCTTGGACTTGTTGAAGTCCTTCTTGTACAGGGCGTCACTGGCAATCCTGGCAGAGTTCAGAGCCAGCATGATCAGAGGGTCTTCCTGGACGCAGCGAGCACCGATGTGGTGGCCCACCTGCTTACGGTAACCTGCGTGGTACTTGTACTAAAAGAGAAGAGATGGAAGATGAAGCAAGAAATGTATTTCATGTATGATTTTACTGTACTTAAGCCGTACTTACATCACTGACGATATCCCTGGAAGCTCTGGCCTTCAGCACGGAGATAGTATCCTCCTTGATTTGGTAGCCTTTGGCCTTCTGGTCATCCCAACTCTTCGTGTACAGTTTCTGCACAGAACAAGAACATACGATCAAAAAAACAGTTGAAGCAAACCAAAAAGTAAGTACTTTATAAAACTACATTTCAACCTGTGCATTTTAATGACTTAATGTGAAGTTTCAATACTTCCAACATGGGTAGAACTTGGCTTGTTTTAAAGCAAACTTACATTGCTGATGTTGACAGCATTGGCCTTGGACAGAATAAAGCCGGGGGCGTCGGGCGGCATGTGGAATTTGAGCTTCTCATTATCCCAGACTTCCCTATATTTCCTCTGTCAGAAATAAATAAAAAGGATTAAAAACATTGAGTTTAACATTTGCTAGAAAAGGCATTTTGCATGACTGAATATGTAATCACTCACATCACTGATGTTGATGGCGTTTTGCTTGGACAGGACCATAACTGGCAGATCGACCACGCTGGTGAACTTCTCGCTGCTTGGGGGCTGGCGGTAGAGCCTCTCATTGAAGATCTTCATGGCGTGCTTAGCTTTGACGACGTCCACTGAGTCCTGTGGGGACCAGCCGCATCCTCGCAGCCACTCCATATCAGATTTGTACACGGCCTGAAAAAAGAAAGACAAAAAATACAGATGTGTTTTTGTTCTTGTGGGTTTTTCAACTTGGACGCTCCAACAAACGGACGAAGTGATTTCACTCTCAACAAACCGAATAACATTATGATGGGTAAAATATACTGAGTGTCCTCTTCCAGTGTCAGAGTAACATGATAAACAAAGGTATCCCAACTGCAGCTGTGAACATGACAGGATGTGTGATGACCTGGAAGAGCATCAGGACTGTTTGAGGCAGATGATAGCTATGTGATTAACATGATGATTCAGCCTCTATGGAGAGAGACATCAAGCATGCTCATTTCTGACGTGGAGCTAATCTGAAGTAAACATTGAATACTGCTTTCTATTCCTCCATCTTGAGACTGTGTGACTCCCTCTCTTGGATATCAGCATGTGAAGGACACTGCTCAGGAACTAGCTGATGCTCTGTATGTGATGCTACTTCCATTCTGGAGAGGATCAGAAATAGACGTATCCTGATATTGAACCTCAAGCCGGTGACGAGTGATATTTTTCTAACACATTCGATATACTTACATCGCTGTTTAAGGCGTAGGCCTTCCTGGCACGGACCACATCCGTGGAGTCGGGCATGCAGGTCCAGTTGTGCAGGCGGTTGGAGTAGTTGGTTTGGTTGACCTGGGTCTGGCATTTCTTGGCCAGCGCGATACTCAGCATGTCCACGGGCAGGTTGTACTTGGTCTTGGACTTGTTGAAGTCCTTCTTGTACAGGCCGTCACTGAAGATCTTGGCTGCATTAGCGGCCAGCACGATCAGCTGGTCGTCTTTGACGCTGAGTGCACCGATTTGATTGCCACACTGCTTGCGGAAACCGGCCTTGTATTTGTACTAAAAACACGGGATGGAAATATTTCGATTATTCTCATAAAAGCAATCATTGCAGTGAATACAATAAAGGATAATGCGGCTGAAGAATTTAGATTGTGAAGCATTATACTTCACAAATAAAGACAGACTTACATCGCTGATGATATTTCGGGAGGCCTTAGCTGCCAAAATAGAAATGGCATCTTTGGGAAGGTAGTAGCCTTTGTTGATGGTGTCCATATAGCCTTCACGGTATTGTTTCTGGGAAACAAGAGAAGGAATAGGCAGTTAGTATGTCTGCTATACATTTAGTTTAAATTCCAATATCAGTACCAATGGAGACTATTTCCTTGTACCAGTGATTAAAACATCAACACTAAAATGTCCTTCATTCTTCAAACATTAGGATCTGATAATTATTCTTTTAGCAAGTTAACAATTATTGATATGACCATATGTGATGCCCTTATTGGTTTAAGAACTACATTACCAGACTGGTGTTGATATTATTCTGCTTGGCCAGGATGATCTCTGGGATGTCGGTACCCATGTGAAGTTTGACCTTATCCGTATCCCAGGCGGAAGTGTACGCTTTCTGTAAACAGCAGATTGACACAGTTTTAGTCAACGCTTTCCCACATATTCTGCATAATACTTCAAATCAAAAGAAACTGAGATAAAAATTCAAATGTTAAAGGATCTCTACCTTGTTCATGATATGGGCGTTTGCCGTAGCGAGGGCATATGGGATGTCGATCGTCTTGGCTGTGAACTTGAATTTGCTGGGATGCTCACGGTACTTCCTTTCATTCAGGATCTCTCCCGCTTTCTTGGCCTTCTCCACATCAACTGAACCTATTGGCACCCAGCCGGTTCCCCTCATCCATTCCATGTCGGCCTTGTAAACAGCCTACAAGTCATATCGGGAGGATACAAAGTGGAGACGCATTGAATAAAATAAATAAGCAAGATGAAGTTGAGCAAACGCATTCCGATAAACTCTCGTCACTCACATCGCTCTGCAGGTCGTACGCCTTCCTGGCCTGGCGCACGTCAGTGGAGTCGGGCAGGCAGGTCCAGTTGTGCAGGTGAGTCCTGTAGTTGAAGTCGTTGACCTGGATCTGGCATTTCTTGGCCAGTTCGATATTCAGCATGTCCACGGGCAGGTTGAACTTGGTCTTGGACTGGTTGAAGTCCTTCTTGTACAGGGCGTCACTGGCAATCCTGGCAGAGTTCAGAGCCAGCATGATCAGAGGGTCGTCCTGAACGCAGCGAGCACCGATGTGGTGGCCGACCTGCTTACGGTAACCTGCCTTATATTTGTACTGTGTAGAAAGAGAAGGAGAAGGTGAAGGTCTTTAATTAAAAAATTACCTTATGTATACATTTAGTTAGTCATAGGTTGGCATATCATTGTGACACTGACGTCAATCTTATATTGTATATAATAGATATACAGTATATCGTTCACTGTCAAAATGGGTATATTTTGCCAAATTGGGATCAATAAAGTATATCTAATCTAAAGTGAAAGTACAATACAAGTAAGCACATATTTGTATAGCCTTGGGCCCCCCGACGGGTTATTTCGTATTGCTATCGATATATCTGAGAAAAGTCTTTCGAAGTTACGTACATCACTGATGATTTCTCTTCCTTTTTTGGCAGCAACAATCGAGACGGCATCGGACTTGATGTCGTAGCCCTTTCTGAACATCGCATCAACGGCTTCCCTGTAAGTTTTCTGAAAGAAACATTTGGATAGTTGATTATAAAATGAACACTATCGGCATCATATGTTCTTGCATGGCTGTATAATACAAGTCGAGGTCAACACAGACCGAACGTACCTTGCTCATGTTGTAAGCATTAGCTTTAGAGAGCAGAATCTCAGGCAAGTCTGCGTTGATATGGTTCTTGACTTTGTCAGCCTCCCAAGCTGCCGTATAGTTTTTCTGTTGTGAGGAACATAACAAAGGGATTGAAAAGACAGTCACACGCCAGGAGATGATTGGAGGAATTGTAAAAGAGCGATGTGATAGTCTTCACCTTGTTGATGATGCCAGCATTTGCTTTGGCCAAGACCATGGACATGGAAGACATGTCCGTGGTGAATTTCTGTTTGTCTGGTTTCAACCTGTACAGATGTTCGCTGAGAATCTTTCCAGCGTGCTTTGCCTTCAACACATCAACTGACCCGATGGGGATCCATCCGACGCCGATCACCTCATCCATGTCAGCCTTGTATACGGCCTGTTGGGGAAATAGTTTACATGTAACATTAAAACACCTCGGCACATTGTTTGTTGAAAGATGTCGAACTTGTCCAAGAGAGGCTCACATCGCTCTGCAGGTCGTACGCTTTCCTGGCCTGGCGCACGTCACTGGAGTCTGGGCAGGCAGGTCCAGTTGTGCAGGCGGGTGATGTAGTTGGCGTGGTTGACCTGGATCTGGCATTTCTTGGCCAGCTCGATACTCAGCATGTCCACGGGCAGGTTAAACTTGGTCTTGGACTTGTTGAAGTCCTTCTTGTACAGGGCGTCACTGGCAATCCTGGCAGAGTTCATAGCCAGCACGATCAGAGGGTCGTCTTTGACGCTCAGGGCTCCGATGTGGTGGCCCACCTGCTTACGGTATCCTGTCTTGTACTTGTACTGATGATATCAACAGAAAAGGGTTTTATGTTTTCAGAAATCCCGATTATAAATGACAGCATTACAAAAGTAAGTGTTCTTCCAGTATAAAGGAGTGTAACAAAAAGTAGCAGCCATTAATAACGATAATAATTTGCCCTAAAAAAAAGAATATTGCATGAGAGTGTTGTTATAGCTAGTGTTGGTGTGAGTTGTGGTCACTTACATCACTGATGATGTCCCTGGAGGCCTTGGCAGCCTTTACAGAGATAGCATCCCCGGGAAGATAATATCCTTTGCTGATGGTGTCCTCGTAACCTTGTCTGTAGAGTTTCTACAAAGAAAGACACAATATGAATACTTTAGTTAACAGCTCTTCAACAAATGGAGGTCCAATAATCCAGCTTCTTCACTAAGCGAACCTTGCTCATGGTGATGGCATTCTGCTGACCGAGGATGATCTCAGGGGTGTCGGGGTTGATGTGCAGCTTGGTCTTGTCCTTCTCCCATGCGGCGGTGTAGAGTTGCTGGAACAAACCACAAATAACTGTTACTTGATGGTTTTAACTGAAGAGATCTCAAGAGAGAGGTCTCCATTGCAAATCACGGTCGTAATAGACCTTTTTTCACAAAGATATTTGAATTCAACCCAAAATATTTCAATTCGAACCTTGTTCATGACCAACGCGTTATTCTTCGCAAGTACGAGGTTCATAGCCTCTGTGGTGCTCTTGAAGGGGAAATTGCTTGGGGGTTGGCGGTACTTCCTTTCATTCAAAGCATCTCCAGCTTTCTTGGCTTTCTCCACATCCAGTGAGCCAATGGGAACCCAGCCCAAACCCTGGAGCCACTTCAAGTCAGCTTTGTACACAGCCTTTGAAGTGAGTAAAGAAAACAATTAAATTCCTCACATACTTAGTAGCATGAAACTGAAATAAAAACAATAAAGCAAGGGAGCTACACTCACATCACTCTGTATGTCATACGCGTGCCTGGCCTGGCGCACATCAGTGGAGTCTGGAAGACAAGTCCAGTTGTGGAGGCGGGTGATGTAGTTGGCGTGGTTGACCTGGATCTGGTTCTTCTTGGCCAGCGCAAAGGCGATCATGTCCACAGGCAGGTTGAACTTGGTCTTGGACTTGTTGAAGTCCTTCTTGTACAGATAGTCACTGGCAATCCTGGCTGAGTTCAGAGCCAGCACCATCAGAGGGTCGTCCTGGACGCAGCGAGCACCGATGTGGTGGCCGACCTGCTTACGGTATCCTTCATGGTACTTGTGCTGGAAGAAAATGTAATAAAAAAGTTCCATGGTTACATTGTGCAGTGATAAACATATGGAAACGGTTTGTATTTGTTGAAAAGCTTACATCACTGGCAATATCCCTGGTCTTCTTGGCTGCGAGGATGGAAATGGCATCGCCGCGCAGGTCGTAGCCCTTCTTCTTGGAGTCTTCATTTGCCTGCTTGTACTTTTTCTGTAAACAAACACAAACATCCCAGAAATTAAGTATACATTAACCCTTGAAAGTAAACTGGAATACGGGTTGCTGTATCGCCATAAATACTGCATTTTTCACGTACCAAACTGTAGTTGACATTGTTTGCTTTGGCTAGAAGAACATCCATAGAATCAGGCATGATGTGGATCTTCGTCTTCTCCTTGTTCCAGACATCAGAATATGCTTTCTGTGGTCATGAAAAAAAGAGAGAAATTACAAACATGATGAACACTGAAAATATGCATTATTATGATGACATAATTGTAATGTTATTTCATACCTTGTTCATAACCTTGTTATTGGCCTTAGCCAACACCAGGGACATGTCCTCAGTGGTGAGTTTGAATTTGAAGTTGCTTGGGTGTTGACGATACTTCCTCTCATTCAGAGCCTCTCCGGCTTTCTTTGCCTTCTCAACATCCAGTGAACCTATTGGCACCCATCCGATACCCTGCATCATCTTGAGGTCCTCCTTGTACACATTCTGGATGCAACAAAAAGGTTTAATGTTGTGAATGATGATTTTAAAACTTGAGATATCTTGCAAAACGAATACTGCACAAAGTAAGGCAAGGCAAGGCAAGTTTATTTATATAGCACCTTTCAGCACCAGGCAATTCAAGGTGCTTTACAAAAATGAAAGACATTCAGATAAAGGCATTTAAAAACAGTAAAAGATAATAAAAGAAACATTAAAAGAAAAACAAAAAATGAAAGACATTAAGAAAAAATACATGGATAAAAGTTACAGTGCAGTTTAAGATGTGAATAGTTCAATTAAAAGCAGCGACAAAAAGAAAAGGTCTTCAGCCTGGATTTGAAAGTAGTCAGAGTTGCAGCGGACCTGCAGGTTTCTGGGAGTTTGTTCCAGATGTTTGGAGCATAATAACTGAACGCTGCTTCTCCATGTTTAGTTCTGACTCTGGGGACAGAAAGCTGACCCGTCCCTGAAGACCTGAGAGATCTGGATGGTTCATAGTTTAGCAGGAGGTCAGAAATGTATTTGGGCCTAAACCATTCAGTGCTTTATAAACCAGCAGCAGTATTTAGAAATCTATTCTTTGACACACAGGAAGCCAGTGTAAAGACTTCAGAGCAGGAGTGATGTGATCCACTTTCTTAGTGTTAGTGAGGACTCGAGCAGCGGCGTTCTGAATCAGCTGCAGCTTCCTAATAGATTTTTTAGTGAGACCTGTGAAGACACCATTGCAGTAGTCGAGTCTACTGAAGATAAAGGCATGGACAAGTTTTTCCAAATCCTGCTGTGACATTAGTCTTTTAATCCTAGATATGTTCTTTAGGTGATAGTAGGCTGATTTAGTAACTGTTTGAATGTGACTGTTGAAACTCAGGTCAGAGTCCATGACTACACCTAGATTTCTGGCTTTATCTGTTGTTTTGAACATTGCAGGCTGAAGCTCAGCGCTAACTTTTATACGTTCTGCCTTGGCTCCAAAAACCATTACCTCAGTTTTATCTTTGTTTAATTGGAGAAAGTTCTGACACATCCACTCATTGATTTGTTCAATACACTTACTCAGTGTTTGAATCGGAGCATAGTCTCCTGGTGAAATTGTTACGTACATGTGTGTGTCATCTGCATAGCTATGGTAACTTATTTTGTTGTTTTTCATTATCTGAGCCAGTGGTAGCATGTAGATGTTAAAGAGAAGAGGCCCCAAGATGGAGCCTTGAGGAACCCCACATGTCATATTTGTCAACTCAGATGTGTATTTATCTATAGAAACAAAGTTGTTTCTGTCCTTTAGGTAGGATTCAAACCAATTTAGAACTGTTTCCGAAAGTCCCACCCAGTTTTCCAGTCGGTCGAGTAATATGCTGTGGTCAACAGTGTCAAACGCAGCACTGAGATCTAATAACACTAACACTGAAGTTCTACCACTGTCTGTGTAAGTAAGCATTTAAGGATTCATACTCACATCACTCTGTATGTCATACGCGTGCCTGGCCTGGCGCACATCAGTGGAGTCTGGAAGACAAGTCCAGTTGTGGAGGCGGGTGATGTAGTTGGCGTGGTTGACCTGGATCTGGTTCTTCTTGGCCAGTGCAAAGGCGATCATGTCCACAGGCAGGTTGAACTTGGTCTTGGACTTGTTGAAGTCCTTCTTGTACAGATGGTCACTGGCAATCCTGGCAGAGTTCAGAGCCAGAACCAGCAGAGGATCGTCCTGGATGCAGCGAGCACCGATGTGGTGGCCCACCTGCTTACGGTATCCTTCATGGTACTTGTGCTGGAAGAAAATTGAACAACAAAGTTTCATGGTTACATGAGCAGTGATAAATATATGGAAACAGTTTTAAAAATAAATCCCACAGCTTACATCACTGGCAATATCCCTGGTCTTCTTGGCAGCAAGAATGGAAATGGCATCGCCGCGCAGGTCGTAGCCCTTCTTCTTGGAGTCTTCATTTGCCTGCTTGTACTTTTTCTGTAAACAAATACAAACATCCCACATTAAGTGTATATTCATTTCTGATTAAAAGTAGGTCTGAGTTATAATAAGACACAGATGTATCGAAAACAAACAATATCCTAATGAATATAGCATATTGTAACCTTGTTTAGAAATATCTTACATCAATAAAATGTATTACTATTATAATTATATTATCCTTATACTGTATTTAATTGCTTTACCATAATATGTTTAATTTGTCACTTACCAAACTGTAGTTGACATTGTTTGTTTTGGCTAGAAGAACATCCATAGAGTCAGGCATGATGTGGATCGTTGTCTTGTCGCGGTTCCAGGCGTCAGAGTATGCTTTCTGTGAAGAAAAAACAATATATATATTATTATTACAATATACTTTAATTAACGGAAAAGCTTTCATCATATCAGTATAAGTAGTTCAACTGAGCCATTTTGACCCTCTCGATTACAGGATTGATGATTTCATACCTTGTTCATAACCTTGTTATTGGCCTTAGCCAACACCAGGGACATGTCCTCAGTGGTGATTTTGAATTTGAAATTGCTTGGGTGTTGACGATACTTCCTCTCATTCAGAGCCTCTCCGGCTTTCTTTGCCTTCTCAACATCCAGTGAACCTATTGGCACCCATCCGATACCCTGCATCATCTTGAGGTCCTCCTTGTACACATTCTGGATGCAACAGACACATTGTGTTATATGGTCCAAGATGTTCAAAAAATAAACTTTCCATAAGATACATTTCAGGATTCATACTCACATCACTCTGTATGTCATACGCGCGCCTGGCCTGGCGCACATCAGTGGAGTCTGGAAGACAAGTCCAGTTGTGGAGGCGGGTGATGTAGTTGGCGTGGTTGACCTGGATCTGGTTCTTCTTGGCCAGTGCAAAGGCGATCATGTCCACAGGCAGGTTGAACTTGGTCTTGGACTGGTTGAAGTCCTTCTTGTACAAAGCGTCACTGGCAATCCTGGCTGAGTTCAGAGCCAGCACCATCAGAGGGTCGTCCTGGACGCAGCGAGCACCGATGTGGTGGCCCACCTGCTTACGGTACCCTGCATGGTACTTGTGCTGGAAGAAAATTGAATAACAAAGTTCCATGGTTACATGTGCAGTGATAAACATATGGAAACGGTTTGTAATTGTTAAAAAGCTTACATCACTGGCAATATCCCTGGTCTTCTTGGCTGCGATGATAGAAATGGCATCATTGCGCAGGTCGTAGCCCTTCTTCTTGGCGTCCTCATTTGCCTGCCTGTACTTGTTCTGTATAAAGGAAAATAAAATGTTTTTAAATTAACGTCTTCTGAAAAATGGTTGTGTACCAATAATAATGTTGCTTTAAAGCGATCAATTACTCCGAAAATGTGACTCACCAAACTGTAGTTGGTTTTGTTTGCTTTGGCTAGAAGAACCTCCATAGAGTCAGGCATGATGTGGATTGATGTCTTGTCTTTCTCCCAGGCTTTACTGTAAGCTTGCTGTAGATCAAATTAAAACAAAAAAGGTTTAGTTTCAATAATACAATATTAAAAACATTTAGATAAATGATATATACAGCTGATGAAATTAGAAAACTCCTAACTTGTAGGACTTCTTGAATCTAGTGAAGTGGAGAATGTTTTCAAGTCGTCAGGAACTTTTTCTCAGCTTTGTTCACATTCAATTTCGCTTAAGATTATATTGAATAGATTAAAACTACACTTAATAACCTCCTCAGATGTATTTTCTACAATCAGAGGTTCAACAAAGGTTGTACTTAATCAGGGTTGTTGTTTGCATTGATCTCTAAACCTTTCAAATGATGTGCTAAAAGAAAAATATATATTTAAGGCTGAATCATCACTGATATTGCTCTATGCCAGTGCTTCTCAAAGTGTGGTCCGCGAACCACTGGTGGTCCGTGAGCGCCCCCTAGTGGTCCGTGAGTATATTTGTAACATTTCACATTTGAAATAAATAAGTTTTCCGCACTCTCGCGGGAATATCTCCGCAATGGAGCGAGCTTAAGTTTCACTTTCGATTGCATAATATAGCCCAGCGCAACACCTTCGTCACACATGTTGCCACCTGTTTGTACCATTTTCAGGCGATTTGTAATCTGTTCTAGAAAACGATGTGTTTTTGGATATTTGTGGAGTTAGGTGGTCCGCGAGTGTTTTTTTATTGGTTAAGTGTCTTTGTTATGAAAAAGTTTGAGAAACACTGCTCTATGCAGATGATGTGTTGATATTCCTCACAGAGCGACAGAAACTACAGCACTATCTTTTAACATAAAATACCCAATGTTAGAGACATTCAGGGTATACATTAGATTTTATATAATGAAATGCAAGTCTGTTAATCATTACATTATTTTAAATGTACCCTAAATAAGCCCATTGGATATTTAGATATCAATATCACTTCCAATGAACAGCTTGTTTAGAGTAAATTACTCTTATTTACCAAACAATGTTTATTCTTATAGAGTATGGTTAAATTGACTTTGCTGTTATCGACATTAGGGAAAACCCATGTTATGAAAGCTAAAATTCCTTTTCTATTTCAGGCCATGCTATCGTCCTTCCTTATGTTTTGAAAAACTGAACAAAAAACATAATGCAAAGTACTGTCTTTACAGTTAAAGACAACCTGTGAAGTGAACTTGCAGAAAAACATGCATCAATACTGTATAAAACACAACATTTAAAAAAAACTGCATAGAAAATACCTTGTTCATAACCTTGTTATTGGCCTTAGCCAACACCAGGGACATGTCCTCAGTGGTGAGTTTGAATTTGAAGTTGCTTGGGTGTTGACGATACTTCCTCTCATTCAGAGCCTCTCCGGCTTTCTTTGCCTTCTCAACATCCAGTGAACCTATTGGCACCCACCCGATACCCTGCATCATCTTGAGGTCCTCCTTGTACACATTCTGGATGCAACGAAAAGGTTTAATGTTGTGAACGATGATTATAAAACTTGAAATATTTCCAAACGAATACTGCACAAAGTAAGCATTTCAGGATTCATACTCACATCACTCTGTATGTCATACGCGCGCCTGGCCTGGCGCACATCAGTGGAGTCTGGAAGACAAGTCCAGTTGTGGAGGCGGGTGATGTAGTTGGCGTGGTTGACCTGGATCTGGTTCTTCTTGGCCAGTGCAAAGGCGATCATGTCCACAGGCAGGTTGAACTTGGTCTTGGACTTGTTGAAGTCCTTCTTGTACAAAGCGTCACTGGCAATCTTGGCTGAGTTCAGAGCCAGCACCAGCAGAGGGTCGTCCTGGACGCAGCGGGCACCGATGTGGTGGCCGACCTGCTTACGGTATCCTGCGTGGTACTTGTGCTAAAAAAGAAAGTGTGAGAGTTTTATCATCAAATAAACAAACTCTTGAGGGTGGGAATATCACAATTGATGTATCCAGTTGTTGGAACAGTATAGGAATATCCACACAGGCACTTACATCACTAGCAATAGCAGTGGAAGCTTTGGCAGCCAAGACTGAGATGGCATCACCACGAAGATGGTGGCCCTTCTTCTTGGACAGCTCATGGTCCAACTTGTACAGTTTCTGAAGAGAGAAAGGATATACATGTTTATTAAGGAGCATGTCTTCTTTATACTGAATCAACTAATGCACCAACGTGAAGTAATGTAATCAATTCAGTTTATTAACCAACAGTTCAAAATACAAATATAATGATGATTGAAATCCATTAACCTGGTAATCTAGCTCAGACACAAAGCAAATTGTCTTTCAAATATATTATCACTCTCGAAATGGAGATACCGTTCTGTTTACTGATCCCAACCAATTCCTTTTGGCGAAATCCATACGGCTAGTTTTGTTTGTTTCCATAACAGACCCCAGAAAAGATCTAGAAAAACATGTGTGGAAACATTAAGTATAACCCTTTACCTCACTGACGTTCTTCTTGTTTCCTCTGGCTAGAACAATGTCCATCGCATCAGGCATCATGTGGACTGAAGTCTTGGCTTTTTCCCAGGCAGTGGTGTAGGATTGCTAAAAAACAATATTTACGTCACATACATGCTAGAGTAGACCAATTTGTAATTTTTTTTGAAAACACAAATCCTATCCAGTACCTTATTCATGATCTTGTTGTTGGCGGTGGCCAGTAAGAGATCCATGGAGTGCATGTCTTTGGTGAAATTGAATTTGCTGGGAGACTGACGGTATTTGGATTCGCTGAAGATACGTCCGGCTAATTTTGCTTTCTCAACATCCACCGATCCAATGGGAACCCATCCTACTCCCTTAACGTAGCTTTCATACTCACTCTTGTACTGGTTCTGAGGGGGGAAGTCAACAAAAACAGTTTATTTTAGATGCAAAACAGCTACATGCAAAGTCAATGTCCGAATTTGGAGTGGAAGTCTTGTGTAAATAGATATTATTTAAGTCAGTCTCTCTACGTACATCACTGGCGATGAACTGCATGTTATGAGCAAGTCGCAGGTTCATAGCGCCAGGCATCACAGTGTAGTGTGGGTTGGACTGCTTGTATCCAGCATTAGTCTGAACACGTGCACTTTAACCACACCTTTTATAATTAGTCCATTGCTTACTTTTCACTTGAATTAAGAATAGAGAAACAAAACATATGCCATTGTCCAATTTAACTTAATAGTTTTTCGACATGTATATAGTATAGATAATCTTGCACTATTGATTGTACTCTGTTTCTTCTTGCACTATTTTATAGATTAGTTTTATTGTTGTATGTCTTGTGCTGAAGGAGCCTGGGACTTCCGATGTTCACTGTCATAACTACACTGAAGCTACTAGGCTATTGCGTAAAAAGTGAGAACATACATCACTCTGAATCTCCATCATGTTGCGACACCGCTGCACGTTCAAGTTGTCCGGCAGCATCAAGTAGCCGTTAGGGATCTTCCTGTAGCCGGCGTAGGTCTGAACCTTCGAAGCATGTTTGGCCTGCACCAAACTCATCATGTCCACTGGGGAGTGATACTTCAGCTTGGCCTTGTTGTAGTCCTTCTTGTAGTTCTTGTCACTCTGCAATTTGGCCAACTGCATGTAGTGGACCATCAGAGGATCGTCCTTGATGCTGCGGAAACCAACATGGTGTCCTCTGGCCTTCTCGTAAGCCAGCTTGTACTTGTACTGTAAACGGTGAAAGAATACTTGTTTAACATGCATGGTGGGTTTCAGTAGATTCCCTTCTTAATTTGGCACAGGAATGTTTGTTCAACTTACGTCACTGGCAATTCTAGTTCCAGCTTTGGCGGCCAAGATTGCGATGGCGTCTCCTTTGAGATGGTAGCCCTTATTGGCCATCGCCACAACACCGGCTTTGTAAAGTTTCTGTTTGGATAAAAGCAAGAGTGTTAAAATACACAAACCGATCACCATTATTTATATACAATTAGAGGTAGGTTAAACAGTTTTAAGTATTCCTCTTACGTTGCTCATGTTGAGGGCATTAGCCTTGGCCAGGATGATTTCAGGAGAATCAGGCATGACGTGGATGCTCAGTTTGGCCTTATCCCAAGCTGCAGTGTATGCTTGCTGTAAGACCAGAACAACAAATGAATGATGATAATAATTCATACTTAGTGGCCCTGCACTCTACAGAACAGTTAACCGTGTTGTACCTTGTTCATGATCTTGTTGTTGGCAGTAGCCAGAGCGATGTCCATGGAGTCCATCAGCTTGCTGAACTTGTGGGTGGATGGGTCAGTGCGGTACTTGTTGTCGCTCTGAATCAGACCGCCAATTTTAGCCGTCTCAACTCCAATTGAGCCGATCGGGACCCATCCAGTGCCTCTGATATAGTTATTCCATTCAGACTTGTAGTCACACTGAAAAAAAACATAATTCAGATGATTAGAGTTTGATAAAAATCAATTATTAGTTGTGTTCTGCCTTTGTGGTAGAGAAACTCCCTCTGGAGGGAACACAGGGATTCTAGCCTTTGCAGACCATTTACATGCACACAAACCTATATAACATACTACAGGAAAGGAGAGACCCCAAGAAGCATGTTAGGGCCCCTTTAATGTTTCAAACTTACATCGCTAGCCTGGGTGCTCATGGTGCGAGAGTGCTTCAGGCTAATTGCATCAGGGAGGAGAGAGTAACTGTGCTGGATCTTCCTGTAGCCGGCGTAGGTCTGAACCTTCGAAGCATGTTTGGCCTGCACCAAACTCATCATGTCCACTGGGGAGTGATACTTCAGCTTGGCCTTGTTGTAGTCCTTCTTGTAGTTTTTGTCACTCTGCAATTTGGCCAACTGCATGTAGTGGACCATCAGAGGATCGTCCTTGATGCTGCGGAAACCAATATGGTGTCCTCTGGCCTTCTCGTAAGCCAGCTTGTACTTGTACTGTAAACGGTGAAAGAATACTTGTTTAACATGCATGGTGGGTTTCAGTAGATTCCCTTCTTAATTTGGCACAGGAATGTTTGTTCAACTTACGTCACTGGCAATTCTAGTTCCAGCTTTGGCGGCCAAGATTGCGATGGCGTCTCCTTTGAGATGGTAGCCCTTATTGGCCATCGCCACAACACCGGCTTTGTAAAGTTTCTGTTTGGATAAAAGCAAGAGTGTTAAAATACACAAACCGATCACCATTATTTATATACAATTAGAGGTAGGTTAAACAGTTTTAAGTATTCCTCTTACGTTGCTCATGTTGAGGGCATTAGCCTTGGCCAGGATGATTTCAGGAGAATCAGGCATGACGTGGATGCTCAGTTTGGCCTTATCCCAAGCTGCAGTGTATGCTTGCTGTAAGACCAGAACAACAAATGAATGATGATAATAATTCATACTTAGTGGCCCTGCACTCTACAGAACAGTTAACCGTGTTGTACCTTGTTCATGATCTTGTTGTTGGCAGTAGCCAGAGCGATGTCCATGGAGTCCATCAGCTTGCTGAACTTGTGGGTGGATGGGTCAGTGCGGTACTTGTTGTCGCTCTGAATCAGACCGCCAATTTTAGCCGTCTCAACTCCAATTGAGCCGATCGGGACCCATCCAGTGCCTCTGATATAGTTATTCCATTCAGACTTGTAGTCACACTGAAAAATAACATGGATAAGTTGTTAGAGTATGATTCGTGTTAACGTTTTGCACAATTGTGAATACAATAGATGCATTTAATGTTGCAACTGGCAAAAAGTAAAACATTAGCCTCTAAACTGCGGATGGGTAGAAGTATAAAATAGCAGGATTTGTAAATACTTCTTCTACACTATAATTAAAAATGACAATTAGTAGTGATTGAACCAATTCCCATTTAAATGTAAACATTTAGATAATTTCTTTTAAATTAAGTTAATTTTATTCTGTGTTTATTTAATAATTTTTTTTGTATTATGTTAGAGCCCGTTTTAACTCTATTTGAAAGGTTCTATATAAATAAAGTGTATTATTATTTAATCTGAAAGGAAACTTTGGGATTTTAGCCTTAGCAGACCATTTACATGCACAAAAACCTATATAACGCACTACAGGAAAGGGAAATGGCATTTTAAGGCCCCTTTAGGCAAGGCAAGTTTATTTATAGAGCACTTTTCAACACAAGGCAATTCAAAGTGCTTTACAAAAAATGAAAGACATTAAGCATTAAAAAAGAAAAGTTAATAAAATAAACATTAAAAGGAAAAATACATGGATACAAGTTACAGTGCAGTCTAAGATATGAATAGTTCAATTAAAAGCAGCGACAAAAAGAAAAGTCTTCTTGCTGGATTTGAAAGTAGTCAGAGTTGCAGCGGACCTGCAGGTTTCTGGGAGTTTGTTCCAGATGTTTGGAGCATAATAACTGAACGCTGCTTCTCCATGTTTAGTTCTGACTCTGGGGACAGGAAGCTGACCAGTCCCTGAAGACCTGAGAGATCTGGATGGTTCATCATTTAGCAGGAGGTCAGAAATATATTTTGGGCCTAAACCATTCAGTGCTTTATAACCCAGCAGCAGTATTTAGAAATCTATTCTTTGACACACAGGAAGCCAGTGTAAAGACTTCAGAACAGGAGTGATGTGATCCACTTTCTTAGTGTCAGTGAGGACTCGAGCAGCGGCGTTCTGAATCAGCTGCAGCTTCCTAATAGATTTTTTAGTGAGACCTGTGAAGACACCATTGCAGTAGTCCAGTCTACTGAAGATAAAGGCATGGACAAGTTTTTCCAAATCCTGCTGTGACATTAGTCTTTTAATCCTAGATATGTTCTTTAGGTGATAGTAGGCTGATTTAGTAACTGTTTGAATGTGACTGTTGAAACTCAGGTCAGAGTCCATGACTACACCTAGATTTCTGGCTTTATCTGTTGGTTTGAACATTGCACACTGAAGCTCAGCGCTAACTTTTATACGTTCTGCCTTGGCTCCAAAAACCATTACCTCAGTTTTATCTTTGTTTAATTGGAGAAAGTTCTGACACATCCAGTCATTGATTTGTTCAATGCACTTACTCAGTGTTTGAATTGGAGCATAGTCTCCTGGTGAAATTGTTACGTAGATTTGTGTGTCATCTGCATAGCTATGGTAACTTATTTTGTTGTTTTTCATTATCTGAGCCAGTGGTAGCATGTAGATGTTAAAGAGAAGAGGCCCCAAGATGGAGCCTTGAGGAACCCCACATGTCATATTTGTCAACTCAGATGTGTATGTACCTATAGAAACAAAGTTGTTTCTGTCCTTTAGGTAGGATTCAAACAAATTTAGAACTAATTCCGAAAGTCCCACCCAGTTTTCCAGTCGGTCTAGTGATATGCTGTGCTTTAAGGTTTCAAACTTACATCACTTGACTGGGCGTTCATTTTGCGACACCGCTGCACGTTCAAGTTGTCCGGCAGGATCATGTAGCCGTTAGGGATCTTCCTGTAGCCGGCGTAGGTCTGAACCTTTGAAGCATGTTTGGCCTGGGTCAAACTCATCATGTCCACTGGGGAGTGATACTTCAGCTTGGCCTTGTGGTAGTCCTTCGTGTAGTTCTTGTCACTCTGCATCTTAGCCACCTTCATGTAGTGGACCAGCAGGGGATCGTCCTCGATGCTGCGGAAACCAACATGGTGGCCCTTTGCCTTCTCAAATTCTTTCTTATATTGGATCTGGAAAAAAAGGAGTTTGTGGACGTTAGTGACTTTTTCAGTTAAATGGAAAAAAGTGCGTTGGGTAGATTTATGATACACATACATTGCTGGCAATATGTCTGCCATGCTTGGCGTGAATGACAGAAATGGCATCCGGCTTCATGTTGTATCCCTTGGCAATATCGGCCAGCCACTTGTGCTTGTAGTGAGTCTGTGGATAAACAAAGCAAAAAGGTGTTCCGACAATTATTTCTTTGGCATACAAAACATTTTCTAACTTAATGAATATGATGTCCTCTTACCTCGCTCAGGGTCTGGGCATTGAATTTAGCCTGAAGGAACTGAGGGCTGTCACCCGGCAGATTATAGGTGTGCATGAACTTCTCTCCAGAAGCTTTGTATGAAGACTAGAGAGGAAGAACAAAAGTCAAACCTGGTACATGAATAATCAACACATTTTGGAGTTGTAAAGGCATTGGTTTCTTTATTATTAGAAGACATTCTTACGTGATTCATGATCTTGGTGTTGGCCATGGCCAGAGTTATGTTCATGGCATCAGTCTTGCTGGTGAATTTGAAAGAGCTTGGGGGCTGGCGGTAGTGGTGCTCATCCAGGGCGGCTGTAGCAACTTTGGCCTTCTCCACATCAATCGAACCAATAGGGACCCAACCTGTGCCTTTAGTGAAGTTGCTGTATTCTGACTTGTAGAGATTCTGTGGGTTTAAAGAGAAGAAGATTGAGAAATTGAGTGTTTGTCATCAATGATTGTTGTGCTTTTATTGAGGTCTTAACGGTGGGGTATGTAGGTTTGAGAAACCAGCTCGAGATCGCCAGAATTTGAAAATACACGACCGGAGAAAATCTGCCACTTCCTGACATAGTCCCTCCTCCAACACACACAAAGCGCACATGACCAATGAGGGCACGAGATAAGTGTGTGCACAGATGGAAGGCTGACAGGCAGGTAGGCCATCCAGTTACTTTAGCCGGGCCGGCTCAGATGATTGGTCGTGCTTTTTACAGCGCCACCACTTCCACTGATGACATTTTTTTTTAAGGATTTTTTGTCAAAGCACTTCAGATATTCATTGCTATCGAGATGTTAAGAGCATTCCATGGAATATAACAAAAAGTGTATCTCGAGCCGGTTTCTCAAACTTACATACCCCATCTTTAATGTGTGCATATGTATAAATGTGTCGTTTGGTTGTGTATATATATATATATATATATATATATATAGGTATATACAAATTTGCATACATATTTTTAAATATATTGGTTTTTGTATTCGGGATTGTGAGAAACGGTATTTCGATCTCTCTGTCTGTACACACAAACTGAAAGTTGGACAATAAAGTTGACTTGAATTCGCTTATTGCTATCCTGTTTCCAGCGTCACACAGATGCATGCTGCGTTTAAGTGTTTTTCAAAGACTTGGACATCTACATACAGTATGCGTAAAAAGTGAGAACATACATCACTCTGAATCTCCATCATGTTGCGACACCGCTGCACGTTCAAGTTGTCCGGCAGGAGCAAGTAGCCCTTAGGGATCTTCCTGTAGCCGGCGTAGGTCTGAACCTTCGAAGCATGTTTGGCCTGGGTCAAACTCATCATGTCCACTGGGGAGTGATACTTCAGCTTGGCCTTGTGGTAGTCCTTCGTGTAGTTCTTGTCACTCTGCATCTTAGCCACCTTCATGTAGTGGACCAGCAGGGGATCGTCCTCGATGCTGCGGAAGCCAACATGGTGGCCCTTTGCCTTCTCATAAGCCAGCTTGTACTTGTACTGTAAAAAAAAAGACGAACGTTAGGTATGAAAAGCATTATCGGATTCAGTAACGATTCAAACGTTTTATTATCGGCATGCTACTTACATCACTGGCGATTTTAGTGGACTGTTTTGCTGCAATAATGGAAATGGCATCTTGCTTCACGTGATGTCCTTTGAGCAGATCTTGGCGATGAGCGTAGGTGTAGTAATTCTAAATAAAATGAATGAAGTGTTATATCACAGGATAAAAAAGTCATTTCTCGACATATTCTACACGTATGCATAAAAGCTGGAAAATACTAAATAAGAATGTGCGACTCACCTTGCTGATGTTGACGGCGTTGTATCTGGCTTGCATCAGTTCAGGGACGTCAGCAGGGAGATGGTAAGTGTGCATAAACTTCTCTCCACTGGCCTTATACTCTTTCTGCAAAAAGACAACAAAGACATCGGTTTGTCTGTTATTAAAGGGAATCGAAAGACGGAAACCATGTGATTTACTTTATAGCAAGACAAGAAGTTATTGTTGTTGCTCCTTCTCACCATGTTCATGATCTTGGAGTTGGACTTGGCCAGCATCATGTTCATGGAGTCGCTGAGACTGGAGAACTTGAAGGTGTCCGGGTTCTGGCGGTACTTTGACTCATTCATCGCCGCTCCCGCCACCTTAGCTCTTTCCACGTCCACAGAACCAATGGGAATCCAGCCGCTGCCCTTCACTGAAGTCTCATAGTCCATTTTATAGTTAACCTGGAAAGTAATAAGACATGGGAATAATGCAAAATATCCCACCTGAGAAATACCAACTTTTAGCCAGGAGACTAACTATTTATCCTTCTGTATTGCTATTGCATGTTGGAAAGATTACTTTAAAAGTTATATATCACTATTTCACATACTTCAAAGTAATGTAACTGATAACATTTGATCCCTTTATTCTGTTAAATGTTTTAAACTGGGCAATGAAGTGGATAAGTAAACATTTGTTACTTTAAAATTAACCAAACCTTTAGAATTAGTCCATTGCTTACTTTTCACTTGAATTAAGACTAGAATAGAGAAACAAAACATATGCCATGGTCCAATTTCACTTAAAGGTGGGGTAGGTAATTTTGGAGAAACCGGCTGGAGTGTGCTAGAATTTGAAAATACACAGCCGGAGAAAATCTGCCCCTTCCTCTCAGAGCCCCTCCTCCAACACACAGGAACGCGCACATGACCAATGAGGGCACGAGATAAGTCTGTTTCCCCCGATGGAAGGCTGACAGGCAGGTAGGCCATCCAGTTACTTTAGCCGGCTCAGATGATTGGTCGTGCTTTTTACAGCGCCACAGCTTCCACTGATGACATTTTTTATGTATTTTGTTTGTCAAAGCACTTCAGATATTCATTGCTATCGGGATGTTAAGAGCATTCCATGGAATATAACAAAAAGTGTATCTCGAGCCGGTTTCTCAAACTTACCTACCCCACCTTTAATAGTTTTTCGACATGTATAGTATAGATAATCTTGCACTATTGATTGTACTCTGTTTCTTCTTGCAGATTAGTTTTATTGTGGTATGTCTTGTATGTTGCATTGTTGAAGGAGCCTGGGACTTCCGATGTTCACTGCCATAACTACACTGAAGCTACTGGGCTATTGTTTGGGTAAAAAGTGAGAACATACATCACTCTGAATCTCCATCATGTTGCGACACCGCTGCACGTTCAAGTTGTCGGGTAGGATCAAGTAGCCGTTAGGGATCTTCCTGTATCCGGCGAAGGTCTGAACCTTCGAAGCATGTTTGGCCTGCACCAAACTCATCATGTCCACTGGGGAGTGATACTTCAGCTTGGCCTTGTGGTAGTCCTTCTTGTAGTTCTTGTCACTCTGCAATTTGGCCAACTGCATGTAGTGGACCATCAGAGGATCGTCCTTGACGCTGCGGAAACCAATATGGTGTCCTCTGGCCTTCTCGTAAGCCTTCTTGTACTGGACCTAGATGTAAAAACGGCCATATAGGATCTTAATTATTCAGCTTTTAACGTTTTTTTACAGTTGTATGTCGCAATAAGATGTACAATTCACCTGGTGCAGAGCAAACATGGAGGAAATAAACTTACATCACTGACAGCATGTCTGGCTTTTTTGGCGGCGATAATAGAGATCGCATCGGACTTCAGGTCATAACCTTTAGCAATCAGATCCTCCCAGGCATACTTGTAGGTGTTCTGAAATGAGAGATAACAGATATAAACAACAACAATAAAGAGTAATACAGTTGGCACACTTAACGTATGTGTCAGTGCGTCCAAAGCTGTATTTAACATCACGTTTAGGAGCAAGATATCCAAAATGACGACGAAAAAAGTGCAGTATTAGAACATCTTAGTATATAAATAAAACAAGTAATCCCTCTGTATTTCAATGTGTTACCTTGCTGATGTTGTAAGCATTGCACTTGGCCTGCACGAACTCAGGGACATCATGGGGCAGAGAGTACTTCTGATGGATCTCCTCCAGACCTCTCTTGTAGAACCGCTGTAAGGCAAGAAAGCAACAAAAGGGCATTACATGTGCTGTACTTCCCGTAAAGGAAACTTGACAGAGTCTTAAGGTTAAGATTTGTGGTTAACTAAGAGAAAGACCGTAGACTCACATCACTGCTCATAAGCTGGTTCGCTTTGGCCTGCATCATGACGGGGTGGTCGTGAATAGAGGTGAAGGGGATGCTGTCTGGATGCTGTCTGTACTTTCTCTGTAGTGAGAAGTCATTACAAAACATATTAGACATATCCCACCTACGGACACATATTTCCTTTTACAATTTGTGAAGATGGGGAAATAACTGTTGGGCTCGTACCTCACTAAGGATATCACCAGCTTTCTTATTTTTCTCCACTTCCACAGAGCCCCAGGGGATCCATGGAGAACCCTTGGTGTAGTTGTTGTATTCCGACTTGTAATCATTCTGTGATGCAGGGAAAGATGTTGATGCAGAAGAGACTTGAAGAAGTGCATTTAGCATACTTGGTGACCTTTAAGCTAAGCGTCATTAATAGGACGCTGTAAAGTCTGTACTTACATCGCTCTGGATGATGTTGGATTTCTTGGCCAGGTTCATAAGTATGCTGTCGGGGGGCAGGAAGTAGTTGGGGTTGATGCTCCTATAGCCCTTCATGCTGGCAATGCCCTGGGATTTCTTGGCCAAGGTGACTGACATCATGTCGAGTGGTGAGTGGTACTTGGTCTTGATCTTTTCATAGTCCTTCTTATATTCACGCTGTGGAGATATCAGTGAAACATTGCGCTTGTTACTCGGATCTAATAAATGAATGTGAAGGGAAATGTAAGTAACTTAGAAAGATAATGACTTACATCACTCTGGATTTTAGCCACGCGAACAGAGTGCAGGATTTTGGGATCGTCGTGAATGCTGAGGGCTCCCACCATCTGCCCCTTGTTCTTCTCATAAGTCTTCTTATACTTGACCTGGGGGGAAAACAAAAGTTTATCATGGCTCGATTAAAGACACTGGGCAGTAAAAGCAATCAAATGTACAAAGCAAGCAAGAAATACTAATATCATGAATGTCAAAGAGGATATATGTAATGTCTCTACTTTAAAGAGTCCTCTCCTGCTGATGTTCAGGTGTATATCAGTATGTAGTGTCTCTACTTTAAAGAGTCCTCTCCTGCTGATGCTCAGGTGTATATCAGTATCTAGTGTCTCTACTTGAAAGAGTCCTCTCCTGCTGATGTTCAGGTGTATATCAGTATGTAGTGTCTCTACTTTAAAGAGTCCTCTCCTGCTGATGTTCAGGTGTATATCAGTATGTAGTGTCTCTACTTTAAAGAGTCCTCTCCTGCTGATGTTCAGGTGTATATCAGTGTGTAGTGTCTCTACTTTAAAGAGTCCTCTCCTGCTGATGTTCAGGTGTATATCAGTATGTAGTGTCTCTACTTTAAAGAGGCGTTTTAAGCAGGGGGTGAGTGTGTGGGAGAGAAACTCCAATACAAATACCAATATGCGTTGATATATTTGCCTTTGCATGAAATAAATATATATATAGACCACACTACAGGAAGAAAAAAAACAAAAGCATAATAGTGCCTCTCTAATGTTGTGAAATACTTACATCACTGGCGATGTTGGTGTGAGCGCGGGCAGCAAGGATCGAGATGGCATCGCCCCTGACCTCGAACTTCTTTGCTTTAGATTTCTCCCAATCGTACTTGTAACAGTTCTGCAAACAGAGAATCATGCCGTCAGGGAAATGGAAAACACATGCCAAAATTAAATTACGAAATGAATTGCAGAGCGGTTCCTTACATCACTGAGGTTGAAGGCGTTGACTCTGGACTGGATGAAGAAGGGATAGTCTGGGGGCAGAGTGTTTTTGAACTTAGTCTCCTCGTACTTGGCCTTGTAGTTGATCTGCAAAACGAAAAAGGTGTCAAGTTATTTTTATACATGTGTGCAGCCGTACAGTAATTTCCAAGACACACGTTCAGGTAATTTTGATTTTCCGTCACTGGAGGGCAGCCGTGTTCGCTGGAAACAATCCGAGACATATTGACTGTCCCTTTCTCTGCTCCCCTGCCTCCCTCTGTGATCACAGGGTTTATTCTGGGCTAACTGAATGCTTGTTGCTATTTTTACTTCAGAGAAATGGCTCTCCAGTTACCATGGTGCCCACAGAAAGACTACGTGGATGATCGGGCACATTTAAGGCTGATCTGCATGTGAAGGAGAATTTGATCTAGCCAATTAGCTAGCAATTGAGTCAATATATAGATGTTTATGTAGAAACAGTGAGCAATATTGATACGTGACTTAACATCAATCGCTCTATGGGCTGAACAGACACCATTTCGATGTTTTATTTAAAGAAAACTATATTTTTTGGGCAACCGGTGCCGCTTTTTTGTGCTAATTTAAATCTGTATATATTTTTTACTCGGCTTTGTGTGCATTCATACGTACGTCACTTAGATTTTTGGCGTTGAGGGCGGCTTGAAGCTGAACTGGTGAATCCGACACTTGTGTAAATTTCATGGTGTCCGGATGTTGCCGGTAAACTTTCTGCAAACCACAAGGAAGAAACATAAGTTACATATATTTACCAACATAAGAGAGACATTTTAGTGGAGCCGACTACTCACATCATTACACTTCTGGAGCTTCTTATTAACTTCATATTCAGGCGTCAGTGTTTGAGGGTAGAAGCATTTTGTCTTATTGTCTTCATAATCAGATTTATATTCTTGCTGCAAGATAAGAAAAAGTGGGTCAATTGCACTGAAAAGTATAATAAAATCTTGATTCGATTTTAGAAAAATGCACAACGACTTACCTCGCTCTTCATTGCCTCCATTTTCTGGCAGTGAAGCATGAAAACATCCTCATAGCTGCCGACGTAGTGCCCCTTCACCACGTTGTCATACTTCTCTGTGTAACGTGCCTACAGAACAACATAAAACATGATTCAAAGCAAAGACGAGTGATAATATCCTTGGTTTATGAAAGTATTTTATTCTTACGTGAGTGAACTGTTTGAGTACGGAGTCCATCTGAAACTTGGGCGTGTCGCAGTAGTTGATACTTGAACCCCTGGCCTTTTCATAGCTGGACTTATATACTTTCTGCAAGGAACATATGAAACGGATCATGAACTCGAGAAATGGCAAATCAATTATGATCAGTAGCTTGAAAAAGAAAACCAACTGGAACAACTTAACATATCATCTGTCCGTATGACTCACTCACTAACGGCAAACAACACGTCAGTAAGACTGGTAACGTTATTCAATTAGATAGAACTTCTGATATGACAATTAACTCAGAGGAGCTTCATGTCAGACACTCGTCAACCTTTCAGCAGTCACCTTTCAGAGTTATTGCCAAATTCATGCAAGCTACATCTTTGTCTAAACAGAGAACAGACATTTTGTTGAAACGGTACCTCAAAAAAGTTCAGGAACAACAATTGAAATGTGTAATTATATGTAAAGTCGACATTATCCTTGGGAGAGAATGAATATGTATGAACAATCAAAACATGAAGTTTGCTATGAATTCTCGAGATGTTGTTATCCATTAATATTTGGGGTTTAATTTGAGTGTGACTTAAAAGGATGTCAATTTCTGATCTAGTTGGTACTTCATTGTAATTCAATTAGTCAGGTTTTTTTCTTTGAGTGGCTACAATTAGTCAAGGTGCGTTTGACTGTACATTTGTGGACTCCAGGAAACATTTGCTAACGCTTCTGCTAATGGGGATTTTAATAAGGAATACAATACATTGACCCCATTTACTGTATGGACTGCAGGAAGAATAGCTATTCCTAAATGTAATGCTAATGGGGATTCCTATATGGAAGAAAAAACATGGATGCCATTTGTGGTCCCTACGAAGAATAGCTAATGTTAATGGGGATCTTAATAAGAAATAAAAACATGGATGTCTTGTGTCTCCTGTCTCCTAGGAAGAATAGCTAATGCTAACGCTAATGCTAATGCTAATGTGGGATCTTAATAAGCAATACAAAAACATGGACGTCATTTGTGGACTCCAGGAAGAATAGCTAATGCTAATGGAGATCTTAATAAGAAATAAAAACATGGATGTCATGTGTGGACCCAAGGAAGAATGGCTAATGCTAACGCTAGCTAACGCTAATGCTAATGGAGATCTTAATAAGGAATAAAAAACATCGACACCCTTTGTGGACGCCAGGAAGAATAGCTAATGCTAATGGGGACCTTAGACATTGAAACCATTAATACTAAATACTGTTCTACCTTGTAGATTCTGTCCTTGTCCCCCCCCTTATTACTTGTAGACTCTTATGGCACTGCTTCTATCCTATTGTATTGTATTTACTTGCACTATTTTATCAGTTTTATTGTGTTGCACTGTTGGAGGAGCCTGTGACCTAAGATGTTCATCGACATAACTACACTGTAGCTGTGTACGAACGACAATAAAAGCCTTGAATCTATCTTAAGTATCATTTATAATTTGTCCTAAGACCAGCTGTGATCTAACACCCATATCTCCAGACACCTACATCACTCAGGATGGTGCCGGCATATCTGAGCTGTCTTAGGAGCGGGTTCTCTGTGGCGGGGAGCGTGTTGTAGTCCGCCTGAGCTTTCTGCTTCTCGTATTCCTTCTTGTACTTGATCTGAAAACAGAAACACGAAGAGTAGAGTGAGTAAGAGGACAATTAAGGCTGTCCATGAGGTGTATTCACGCTGACTCACACATGACGTTGGTAGGGAACGCCAAATGTGTCTTCATTGTCTGTTAAAGTGACGCATGTTTGCATTGTGCGAGTGTGTGGGATACAGGAGCTGAATAAGCCTCTTCACATCTGGTACCGAACTCCACACTCAATTAATTCAGTGACATTGATTCGAAGGTAAATCTCTCAGTCATGCAGTTCATGTGTGGGCACAATTCACTCGCTCTGACTCTTGATAATCCTGACGTTTATTCAATATGAGAAGTCCTATAAAAACACTCTGTTAGCGCGCGCGTGTGTGTGTGTGTGTGTGTGTGGACTTACCTCACTCGAAGCAATACCAGCCTTCTTGTTCGTTCCATAAACAGGCGTGTCTGTTTGCATGAAATAAATTTGGTCTTTCTTATCCTCCCAATCTTTCGTGTATCGTTTCTGGAAGGACAAAATAACAACGGTGAGATGTAGACAAATGAACAACTAATATAAATATAATAAATGTCTGCCCCTTAGGTTGAAATAAGCACTTACACTGCTTAAGTTCTCCATCGCCACCCTGGCAGTGGCCACGTCGAAGTATGGCGTCTCGCACCACTGACCCTTGACATTTTTATTGTAATCCTCCTTGTATTTGAGCTGTGGAGTACGAATAGTCATCATTAGAGGATGTATTTTACACAGGAGAGCACTTGTGTAGAAGATATGCAGTAACATATTGGACGGATCTATTTTCTGTGTGATAAAACCGATTGGGAGCGACTGGAATTTGAAACTATTGTTGGCCTCTCCCTTCAAGCTTAGTGTGTTCGGTAATATGAGCGAGCAGGTGGTCCGTTATCCCTAGCAGTGACTCAGTGTTTGTTGGTCTCCGAGGGCACTGTGTCCATTTGAGTTAGAGCCTAATCAAATGTTCCTGAGAAGCAATGAGGCTCATCACTCTCCTATGTGCCGTTATAAATAGTAATAGAGCTATCTGCAGGTATTTATAGTGTTAATTATCACTTTTTCTACCTCTGAAGCTGCACAATTAGGAAAAAGAAAGAAACAAATTGTGATTATTTTTGGACTGAAAATACAATTGCGATATGATAAAAGATATTGGAGGAAATTATTATTTTAAAAAGAATAATTCACATCAAAACCTGTTTGCAGACATTGAGCATTTAAACATAATATAACAATTCAAGGGACACAAGGGGGGACATACAAAAATAATGATCCAAAGGTTCATGACATACGTCTAACCCTCTCAGTGAAACAAAGGAAGCCATAAGAGAAAATAAATACACTATCAAAATATGTTTAAATAAATATGGAAAAATAATAAGACTAATAAAGATTAAAACACTAATTAAAGTGGAATGTCGCCAATAAAAAGCTAAAGCTAACGTTTTCAGCTGTCAAAGTTGTTTTCTGAAGCGTTTAGAACATTAGCATTAGTCCACTTTGGGATTTCTATATCTTTTTGCATAATTGTGCATCCCCATTTCCTTTACACTTATAAAATACGGTTGATCAAAATGTGTTCTGCTTACATCACTGCGCTGATTGGCCGCCTTCCTGGCCAGCTCATACTCCGGAGGGTCGGCCAGCGAGGTGAACTTGGCCTTGCGCTGGTCGTGACCCTTCTTGTAGCTGATCTGTGTGTGTGGACACAGCAGGAGTTCAAATTTACAGAAAGGGTTCATTCGACAACATCGATACCTGACCCGAGAGCACGGTCTGACTCACACAGAGCTTCATTGACTGGTGACTTTCCTACATCAGCAGAAAGGCTTACAAGCTAATGTTCAAAAGGTGGGGGGGTTAATTGCTGCTAGGTCTGACGAAGTTCAAATAAATGTAACCTGAAACGAAGAAAGCAATATATGGTGGGGAAAATATGCATGCCTCTGTAGCTGATGCTGAATTAGCAATCTGCTAGCACAGTAAGATAGAAATGGACTTCTCAGGTGAACTTGTGTCACAGCTTTCCTAATTCTTACAGAATAACCCATGTATTAGATATTCCACATTGTTTCAAACAACAGTATTTGATAGAATCAAAGGAGATATATATATAATACCTTCTATGAGTATATGCAATCATTTTTTTATATAAAAAAAAATATAAATATTGTGTTTTGTATATTTATCTGACATAAAATATAAAATAAATATAATGTAATATAATAAAATGCAATATAATGTAATATGATATAATGTCATGTAATGTTATTCAATATATAATAATAATATATGTTATAATAGAGTAATAATGAAAAACCAAACACAGGTCTTAATATTGGACAGTGTGTACTGTATTTTCATAATATAATGTAATTTAATTAAATATAATATAATAGAGTAATATACAAACAAAAATCCCCCTGGAAGTATTAAAACGATACACAGCTCTAAAACTGTTTTCTAAAAATGGTGTTTTAATTTCCTCCAGTTTGGTGTACATGTAACTCACGTCGCTGAGGACTTCCTGAGCCTTGGCCACCCTGCGCAGCTCGGGGCTGTCGCTGTACGGGTAACACATCGTCTTCTCCGCATCCCAGTCCTCCGTGTACCGTTTCTGAACAAGGGGCAAGGGCAACAATTACCACATGCAGACAGAACAATTACAAAAAATAGACTTTCTTTATAATAAATCCTACATTTAAAGATCCCCTATCATAAAACATGTCTCTGATTGGCTGAAACACCAAACAGATCATTGCAGCATTACCCATAATCCCCTCTGTTTCAGCCCTGTTTCCAAAGTGCTGATTCTCTGGCTGTTACTTTGGATGAAAATAAAGCCCCTCCCCACGCCCCTCTGAGAGACATGTGGTTACAAAGAACTCAATAGGCGCATTCACACTGCGGTACTTTTCCCACAAAGGTTCATGCGAACTTAGTTCATGCGAACTCTTTAGTTCGCATGAACTAAGTACAGATCGCGTTCACACCAGAATAAGTCCCTGGGGGAGGATTAGGCAAATGAAGCCGCTGACGTCACTTCTTCTTCTTCTGCTTTGGGTTTACTGGCAGGTCGCAAACCACTTCACAGCGTATACTGCCGCCCAAAGTCCCCGGCCGGAAGTCCCCGGAGTTGGGGAAGGCTTCAGTCGAAGCTGCTGGGAGTCCCAGCAGCTTCTCCTGAAGCCTTCCGAGTAAATCGCCAGAACGCCGACACCTCGTCATCTCCACCGCTCCCATGTTTTATTTTGTGTTGCCATAAGTTAGTCTCTCTGCGTTTCTGCGCTGGGCTAATGCTAATGCTAATAATGCTAATGCTAATAATGCTAATGATGCTAATGCTAATGCTAATAATGCTAATGCGAGGATAATAAAATGGCGGCTTCACAAAACTTTTTGGGAGTTTTACGGGGCGTGGTTTGCAATCCGCCCAGCCAATCAGACATATAGCTCTTTTCTCAAAAAAGAGCCGTTCGAAAGTCCCTGCTCTCTAGCAGGGACTTTCGAGCGGGTAAAAAGGTTCGCATGAACTACTTTTAGTACCGGCTCTTTCTGGTGTGAACGCGAGCATGAACTAAGTTCGCATGAACCTTTGTGGGAAAAGTACCGCAGTGTGAACACGGCTAATGGTGCTCTAGGAGGAGATTCAGGTGATAAGTACCTTGGCTGCTGATTGGCTAATGGTTACTCAAGCCAACACATCGTTATGACATCATAAAGTGACCAAAATCTGATCAGCTCATTTTCAGACAGGTTTTTATAGAAATGGATCAAAAACTTTCAGAGTCTCTTTCCACAGAGGGGACACATGTTGATGTAGAAGAGACATGAAGAAGAGGGGACACATGTTGATGTAGAAGAGACATGAAGAAGAGGGGACACATGCTGATGTAGAAGAGACATGAAGAAGAGGGGACACATGTTGATGTAGAAGAGACATGAAGAAGAGGGGACACATGTTGATGTAGAAGAGACATGAAGAAGAGGGGACACATGTTGATGTAGAAGAGACATGAAGAAGAGGGGACACATGTTGATGTAGAAGAGACATGAAGAAGAGGGGACACATGTTGATGTAGAAGAGACATGAAGAAGAGGGGACACATGTTGATGTAGAAGAGACATGAAGAAGAGGGGACACATGTTGATGTAGAATAACAATAGGTGACCTTTAAAGCATTATTCGGACAGGACATCGTGCTCACCTTGCTGTAGTTAGCAGCGTTCTTCACAGCCAGCACCAGCTCAGGAGCGTCAGGCGGCAGCAGGTACCGGTCCTTAGTCTCATCCCACTTCTGTCTGTACAGAACCTGCAAAAGATACGTAAAACCGTGTTGTAAATACTGGTTTATTGTCCTATATACTGTTGTTGTATAGGTTCAGGTCGCTCACCTTGCTGATCAGCTCGGACACGTGCTTGACGTGGGCGATCTCTCTGGCCTCGCCACCGTACATGCTGGTTGTCCGAGTCTTATTGCCCTCCATGCGGTATTTAACCTGAGGGAGAAAAGTGTCATTTATTAGAATTCATGACATGAGCGAATCAATTAAGTTAGTTCATCTTTTAAACACATTCATTTATCCAAATACCTATTCATTTATTCAGTTTTACTTTTGTCCTTTGGCTCTAAATGACTGTTTAAATGTATTTAAATCTAACTTTTAATGTGTTTCTGTTGCACTATATGCTTTCATCATAAATTATTATTATAATAATAATACATGGTATCTTTAGCGCTTTGTTCATGGATGCTAATAAAGTGAATAAAGTCACAATAAAAGGTGGGATTTGAGGGTTTTTTTTAAGTTGTGAAAGTTTTGGCATATTTGTTGTAAAGCATTTTGAATGACCTTGTGTTGACATGTGCTATATATAAACTAGCCTGAGTTCGGTCAGCATCTCTGCTCCACACTCATCCATTCAAGCTCAAATCAAGTGTCCACCACATCATAGGTTCAATCAAGCTATTTTACAAATTCAAAATCTCCCATTCGTATAACCTGTCAAAACTCAACCTTAGACTTAAAACTAGGGCTGTCAAACGATTACAATTTAATCAGATTAATCACAGTTTAAAAATTAATTAATTATGATTAATCACCATTCAAACTATGTCCAAAATATGCCATTTCTTTATGTATAGGCCTATTGTTGTGGGAATGGAAAGATAAATGAAAGAAGGCAGATATATCCATTTAACATACACCATAAACATAACAACTATGTTTATTATAACATTGTTCTGCGTGTCAAAATGAAAGACAACCCACACACCTATCAATCATCAACCCGTGGGGTCATAATTCATTACGTGTTGATTTCTATCAACGGGGGAGTACTTCAGGAAAGTCGACAGAGCTAGTGGAGTACTTCGTGACCACAGAGTGTGAACGTTGTGATCAGCTGTTTTAGCGCAGTTCTCCAGTGAAGGGGAGAGTCTCCCTCCGCAGCCGGTTGGCGTAGTTTTGGCACAGTTCCGTTGTACAGACCGACGTTAACAGCAGCCTCTCTGTGCACACGCCTTCTGGAAAAGCTTCACAAGTACGTCGGTACGCAAATGCGCTTTGGGACACAAGTGACGGTACGCATTTCAGATTACGCACATAACCTGCGTACCAGTTAGTTATGTGCACCCCTGTACTACAGCAAAAGTATTCTCCGTCGGGACTTCCTGCAACAACACCACGCCGTTATCTTGATTCTGATTGGCCAGAAGACATTATCAAAGATGTTCTATTGAGAAGACGATCACTACGTGGCAAAAGCTTTCAAAACCGTTTCTGGTCTTCGGTATTTCCAGACAAGAGGCTACTGAAATCAATCTTACTAACTGCTGTCTGTGCAATTTACTGAGTAATAAAGTTGAGTCTGAGTTGGCAGACTTTATTTTGCTTACTTCAACATCATTTGGGGCTAAGCCATTTCTTGTTATGGGTGTAGCCTACCCCAGCCATACCCTGGCGCTGCCACTGGTGGGACGTATGGGGCGGGCCATTCTGCACATGCGTTAAATGCGTTAAATATTTTTAACGCAATTAATTCAAAAAATGAATTACCGCCGTGAACGCGATCATTTTGACAGCATTACTTAAAACGTAATGATTTGGGGTAAAATACCACCACAGTCCTCGGTCTTACCTCGCTGAGCTGCTCCTGAGCCTTCCTGATGCGAATCATTTCAGGAGTATCAGAGATGAAGGCGGTCGGCTGGCCTTTGGACATCTCGTAAGCCTTCCTGTACACGTTCTGTAAAGAAGACACTGCATTTAGTACAATGGACATAACTCAACTTTAACAGGCAGACAAAAAAAGGAGGGAAGTCATTATTTTGGATCCAAATGCGTCGCTTACGTGACTGTACTGATCCAGCATCTTCTGGCTGTGAGCCAGGTATGGAGTCATGAACTTGGAAGTGTCCACCTTGTCCTTCTTCCTGACCTTCCTGACTTGCAAGCCAGACTGGACGAGAACAGAGGAAAACACGATTAACTACCCGACTGACAGAAGGGCTCCCTGACTACAGGAAGTGAAACGACAGAGACAGACACGGGACATTCGGACAAAACAAATCTTTTCCAAATGTGTGGATTCAATAATGATCTGATCGAGACTGAGAGGAAACGTAATATATCTTTGTTTTCAGTCTACCTGTTACTCTATGAACCCACCTTCATTCATGAATCTGTGCAATATTCTACACACAGGCTTGGGAAGTAACGGATTACAAGCAGGACAGTTACATAATCTGACTACGAAACGTTTCTAAAAACTGTGGATTACGAGCAGGATAACACAACTAAGAAAGCGCATATCGTGTTAGCTCTAAAAGGATCAGGACGGCCTGAACGTGCTTCCTGTACATCAAATCATTTTTGATCCTAAATATCTCGGCTCAAAGGTCAAATTGTTCAACCGTCTAATCCCAAATTAACGGAAGGTAATATATTACTTTTATATTTTGATGCACATATTGGATTACTGATTACATTTATGTACAGGTAACTAGTAATTGTAACATTTTTAAATGTACATGATACTTGGGGAGTAAGAATAATGGCCTGAATAACAAACAACGAACAAAACCAACACAAGTAAACCGCACAGTGTACAGAAACATCAACAACAAGCATCTTGCACGGCATGCGATACCGGGATCACATGTAACATGAACACAAGCGAACAGTATCTCCTCTGGAGCGAACAAAGGCTTCAGGAAACTAAATCCCTTTAAGTTGGCAAAGAAACCTTGATTTGTAAATGACTGAAAACGTCGTCATCAGGGTTTTAATTGACGTGGATTAAACATTAAAACCTGCCCTGATGACGGAGACGAGGCCTTTAATGAAATAACCAGACAACAGATGATCCACAGACATGCAGACAAGGAGGGGTTTCCTCTATGAGTCCTTTTGGGAGGAGGTGCTTTACCTGTAACATCTGAGCACCCTCAGTGACAGTCGTTGTGGTAGTCTGCTCAACATACTACAAATATAGGACACACTCTGGGGTTTCAAAACTGACAGAACAAGTTATGGGAGAAACAGCAAAGTATTCTCTATTTGGATCGAGGGTGATTTTTCCACAGCTCTGGTGCTCATCTATTACTGCCATGAACACGTTCCAGGAAATCACTCGACATCCCGTTCGAGGCTATTCTGTCAACCCGCCCTCAAAAAGACCATCGACTTGCATAAAAGCCTCCGCGCCCCGACGCGTAAGGAACTGCTTGATTACCCACTGAAACAGAGTCACTGAGTGCGGTCCACAGAGGGGTAATGTACTGTAATTATGACTGGTCTAATTAAGTCTGGTTTATACAAAGGACAGATTGATATCCTCCGTTATGTGTGACTGACTGCTCGAAGTGTGACCGAGGGCTATAAGCATATGCAAGACATTCTATTCTTAGGTTTTATTTATTGCATCGAGCATTTCCTCAGATGCACACAGACGTCTTTAGACGGCGTTATCATCTCTGAGTTCAACGGATTAGTTCACCCTAAATCATCGTCTAATCATCCCAGTAATACTTTGAACATGTTTAGGTAGCAGTCTTTAGGCGTTCTGCCTTTACTCCAATAGAGTGAAAGGGAACAAGTTTGCATGTGTATTGCTAACGGCATTGAACATTTCAAAACAACCACTTTCTGGAAACAAAGCCTGTGTTAATCCACAGTTTTGTTAGGGACTACTTTCTTTTTGTCGCTGCTTTTAATTGAACTATTCATATCTTAGACTGCACTGTAACTTTTATCCTTGTGTTTTTTCTTTTTATGTTTATTTTATTAGCTTTTATTTTTAATGACTGGTTTTAAATGCCATTTTCTTAATGTCTTTTTTTGTTGTTGTAAAGCACGTTGAATTGCCTTGTGTTGAAAGGTGCTATATAAATAAACTTGCCTTGTTGCCTTACTGTCTTCCGGGGCGACTGTGGCTTCGAGGGAGTGCGGTCGTCTTTCAACCAGAAGGTTGTGGGTTCGATCCCAGCCCATGCAGTCAACATGTCGATGTATCCTTGAGCAAGATACTTAACCCTGAGTTGCTCCCGATGGCATGGCCAACGGTGTGTGAATGTGTGTGTATGTTAGTGCATGTCCTAACATACACTGCTCAGTATGAATGGGTGAACGACATGTAGTATGTAAAGCGCTTTGAGGGGTCTTAAAGACTGGATAAAGCGCTATATAAGTACAGTCCATTTACCATTTACCATTCCAGAAAAGTAGTCCCTAACAAAATGGATGTTCCCGTGGATTATCCAGAGTTATGATCAGTCTAATGAAGAGATAGATCTTCAATGCCGTTAGCACCACGCATGAAACCCATCCCCCACGTTGTTTTGCATTGGAGTCAGAAATCCTCAGATCTGAGGTTTAATTGAAACATTTTGCCTGGCTGGATGGGACTTGTTTTTCTTTAGTTTGGGTATACAAACCCAATGAGAAACTCGCTTCCCATTGAAGCAACCTAACCCGAGACCACAGTGAGGGACAGCATTCCCACGCAGAGCATACTGGGCCATGAATAGCCCGTCTAACTTACAGCCTGAATTACACTTCCCTACGATCCCAGTGAAACATTTACAGTCACGTCAGGTTGAACATTTTGACACTGGTGTCTTTGGAAGCTAACCAATTAACTTAGCACTTTTGGAAGTGAACTTTGACTGGAGTACTGCACTTAAATATCCTTTAAATGTCTCTTTTATTCCACTTGTAAGCCAATACTGTACTTGTTGCCTATATTTTATAATTAAATACAAAAATAATAATAATAATTGTCGTCTTTTTTCATTTGTATTTGCTCATTTGTGTAGATATTTAATATGTAAGCTTACTCTTGTTGTATTGTTGACTTTTATCTGCTTTGTGCCTTTTGCTGTAAATTAAATAACATTTCAGATCTATAAAAAAAATAAAAATAACTGATGTATTATTTTTGGAAATGAGCTATCGGAGAGTCTAACAAGATGCCACAGATGTACCAGCTGCATTAGTTACGTGTGCATATTAATGCATACACAATTATAATATTCTGAAAGTGGCATATTGAGTAGTATTGCCTTTTAGAGCTGTCCACACTGTGCTATTGCCACTAAGTAGACGAACATATGACTTCTTTCCCCACTGCCAATACGTCCTCAAATCTACCAGACACCTAGAAATAACCAGAGCTGCGGGAAAGAACATCTCAAACCTTTTTTTATCAACATGTGTAAGAGGCTTCGATATCCAAATCTATCAGACAGGAGAGAACCATAGGTGTGAATGAAACACTACGCCGCCATTTTATCACATGCCTACAAAGCATCGCAGAAACATCGATAGCTCGGCCACCCGTCGGGCAGTTTCCCACCTTTCATATGTTTAGCTGTTTTAACTTTTAAATGCGCTGTAAGGCGACCTTGGGTGTCCTGAAAGGCGCCTCGAAATAAAATGTGTTATTATTATTTTCATAAGCAAATTTCTCGCGGTGACGTTAACACGTATCAGAGTGTGATTTACAGGCTGTCTCTTTCCCTCTCTCCCTTCACTTCTCACTGCTCTCTCACACTCTGCCAAGGTGCCTTAGATGTCCACTTCTAAATGTGTCCGGATGCCAGGCAGACGCTCCACCTTTTAATGACCCAAATTAATATATAGAAAGTCCTCATGGATCACAGCAGATTAAAATACATTGGAAAGACTGAACCGCTGACTTTAATTAAGTGCATTATGTCAACACATGTCACATAGCTGTATTATGTTAGTGGAAAGCAATAATAATACGTTTAACCTAATTATTTAAAACTTAATATCATTGCTTACAACTAACCTTATACAGTTACGTGAAATCTGTTGACATGATAAAGTCAGATTTCAGTTATTTCAGTGTAACAAAATAACTCCACTCTTTATGAAATGATAATAGTCAAACGAAATTATCGTCAAAAGGCATTGCGTGTTTTGAACTATATGCATTTGTCTCACGTATATCCTGACTATCACTATGTTTCTCCCCATTCTGTAGATTCAATAAGAAGCCATCTCACTATTTATCCAAAGCATTTGAACTCTTCTCCAGTGTAGATGAAAGTGCCAGTGAAATCAGAGTGTATTGACTTCGTGGGTCTCCGTTTGTCTCCGCCTCCCAGTCGATATGCCATCAGTGCGGTAACGATGGCAGACCCATTTGATATGTTATATGGGAGTCAATGACCACGGAAGTAATTGCTCGGTGTGACTAGGTGATACATGTCCATTTGACTCCCCTATAAGATATCAACAATATTAGGTATTAACGAATACAAGGCAGCTTTAATCCCATTTCACCAGGAAATGGAGGACTAAGCGGTTAGCCTTCTGACTTCACGCTTCCATTGGACACAGTGAGACATTCAGAAGCACCGTCACTCGTACACCCAGCGCACAGCACTCAAACATATTGGTACATATCAGATCATAGGCAGATACAATTGGTCCACGCCACTTCACACGATGGATAAGTTCTAATACAAAGACAGAATGGTAACTGGCGTGTTCCCAAATCTAATCCTATTGTGCTTTGTATCTTGACGTCTAATGTCTTCACTGTATCTGACTATTGTTGTTATTATGTACATTTCCTCGTTGTGGGACAAATAAAGGGATTGATTCTGATTACAGATGAAGGGTACTTGTGTTAGTTAGGTAACATTACAGCATGATGGCCTGTAGTTTCATTATATGCAAGAATCTGTGGGAATACATGGCGCTATCATCACCACTGAAGATACTATTTATTATACAGGTTGGTAGCATAGTTACGACCAACCGGTCATCAGGTAAAGCCTCATAGAAAGTCTCCTTATAGGACAACAGATAATGTCCCAGGAACATGTGTAAACCTTCAGTTTGAGTTAATTTAGATTTATAGTTAGCCGTTAAGGACGATCCAGGATGTGAACCCATTTGAAACAGGATCCTGACGACTGAAGTGCTGACTGGCGGCTAGCTTAACTATTCATAGGGTCTGCCACTGTACCGGTGGATAACCTCAATCTGCTGAAACTAGTCAAGTATGGTAGGAAAAGTAATTTCGCAGTTCGATTAATGTGCACAGTTTTTACTTACCTCTTCGACAAATTCCTCCTCCTCCTCATAACTCTCTTCAAATTCCTCAAATTCCTCTGCCATGTTGGAACGGTTTTAAAAGCTCTAGACAAAACACAGATGAGATTTGAAAAGATGTTCATTATTTAAACTCTGAATGGACAAGGTTATGCCTCATAAGCTTTCATACGTATATGTAGCAGAGTTATCTTAAATGTGTCCAGCGGTAGCAACACAACGTCAGACAGCTTTGACTGGGGCTTAGACACCAGAGATCAAAGGACAACTGCACCAGGGGTATTTTAAGATGCTGCCAGTCATCCCCTGCTGGACCCAATTACCCGATCAAATATAGGACTTATAGCAGCAAATACACCCTGAGAAATAACAACATATATATAAAGTAATGGTAAACCAAGTGGACGCCATACCAAGGTAAGATTTCCGCTGAAATTCCTGACCGTAAGGACGTTTCCCTTGTCGTCCACTAGGGTCTCAAACTGATAGTCCAATTGTTTTCCTAAACAAAGCAATAGAAATGTGTCACAAAGTAGGACAATGAGAGAGGGAGCGTTGCAGGTTAGGAAGGCGAGACATTTGTGCATTATCATAGGCCTTTAAATGTGTGAGAAAGCCGCCCCTCCTCCCTCACTTGCCACAACACGGAGGCACTGGCTGAAGGTTGGCGACAGCTGCCCAACAGAGAGCTTCAGCTATTTGACATGTAAGCTAATGCCACAGCCCGATTGGTTGACTCTGTTTAGCAAACGGTAGGGCAATGCCTTCTGAGGGCTGCAGGTTAAATATAGGATGGCATACTAAGTACCTTTTTTAGCACTCGATTGCCCTTTCTTTAAATAAATTAAGAAAAAACATATATGTGCAATACTTAGACAAGTTGAGGTAAAAGAACAAAATAGCCCCGACTGGTGTTGAGATTTCAAAGAGACCAGGCGAAAGAGGCCGGGCTGTTGCTGACATTAAGATACATCCAAAGGCACGCCTGGGGAGATGTTGCTTGCAGATCTCTTAGTTATTCCTTAAATGTGCAGCTCCTTCTCAACTGTCCTCCTGGATCCATGGCAGCAGAGGATGGATATGATGGAAGTCCAAACCGATGGAAAAGCCATGCAAGGTGAGGACGAACTAAATAGATATTTGTGCTTTTTTAAAATCCATTTTTCTTTGCTTACCAGTTAAATCAAAGTTAAATGTTCTCCTAAGCCGCCAAAGCCTCCCCAGCTTCCCTCCAGAGAAAAGCTGTGAGAAAGCACACGGCTGCGATTTCTACCCAGGTTATCATGTGGTCCACGCAGCCAATCACAGGCCGGCGCTCTCAGATTTCAAAATCTAAATATACCTAAGTGATCATTTCAGAAAGGAGCACCTGTTGAGGCTAATGCATCAGCGGCACAGTTATGAGGAAAGGCAGGGGCGTCGGGATCTCAAGAAAACAGGCGTAAAACCCAAATACAACAAATCCTGACGGTGACGGATGTGTTGAGAAGCGGGAGAGTTTTTTTGTGAAAGGATTGGAAGTAGGGCTGACCCAAACGGAAATACGCAATAGACTTTGAGGATCTGAAGGCCCTGAGAGCCAGATCCGATGAGGTCATCTGTTAGCTGACCCCGAGCCGCTGGCGAGGTCTGCATGAGAATCAGATCAACATCCAACTGAGGCAGAATCTAAGAAACAAGTAGATGCCCCGATACATATGAGACGAACATGAATCGCTACTAGTATTTTAAGTGTAGCTGTGTCTCTAGAAAGTGAAGAAAATAATAATAAAGTCAGATAAAGGACCAATCATCCTTGGATTATGAGTGAATTACGAGCAACTCTTGACTTGCAGTGGAAAGCAGATTGAGGACATCTGTCCGGTTTTAGCTTAACCCACGAGACAAAAGTTAATAGCTACATGTATTTTAGGTGTAACTGGATCTCTAGATGTATAAGAAGAGATAGTAGTCTGATCAATTACCAATTTTCCTTTGATTATGAACAAATTAGTTACTATGAGAAATTCTTGACTTGCGGTGGAAACTCTGATTGAGGACATCTGTCAGTTTTTAGTTTAACCCATACATATTCGACACGAATGAATCGCTACTGGTACTTTAGGTGTAACAGGATCTCTAGATGCATAAGAAGAGATAATAGTCTGATCAATTACCAATGTTCCTTTGATTATGAGTGAACGAGTTACGACGAGCAATGTTGAAAGTTGTTAGCTTCATAATGATGTTAACAATACATGTACCTTTGTCCCGGTATATGAACAATACTTTGAAACAATATAGGTGCCGCCCGATATAAATACATTTGGTTCACGTAGACTAAAGAAAGTCCATCCCACAGGTCAAGTGACTGATACCTGGGTAAGGAATATACATTTTCAAAGCAGCAGACTGCGACTCACTCGATCCGAGTGCATAAATATAATCTGACGTATAAAAAGACATCACAAACTATTTCTAGATAGAGATGTTTAACATAGAATTGAAGTCAAGTGGCCGCTATGGTTTAGTGTAACAGCAAATCATGAATAGAATTAAGAGGGTTGAGGATGACACAAGGCCTAAAGCAAAGAATACAACATGTACCAAACAGTATATTTACTTCTCCTCCCCTCGGATGATGTGCCTCTATCTCTCCGCTATTTCAAATCTGCTTCACAGGCGCTGAGATGGAAAGCAGCAGCTGTGTGTGTGTGTGTGTGTGTGTGTGTGTGTGTGTGTGTGTGATCCACTGTTGCGTGGTCCTCAGTAGCAACATCGCCACAGCTTTTATTTCATCTAACCTGCAAGATTGAAGAAGTAGTCATGTTACAAAGGGTGACATATCTCAAGGCATAGACATATAAACCCAAATCTATTTCAAACTTGATTGAGGGAAAGTATATTTCAAGCTATTAGAGACGCCCTATTGTGTTTTCTCTGGGTTTTCCCTCTCCTGTAGATTGTTCTATGTTTTAGTGCATGTAAATGGTCTGCAAAGGCTAAAATCCCAAAGTTCCCCTCCTGCAAGAAACGCCTCCATTGGACTCCTTTGTTTACTTCCCTACTTTAGTGACATCGTTACATAACACTCGCACTTCTATTGGCTAGTGCTCCAACACATTGTATATTAACTGCGGGACATCTCTAAACGGTTCACCAATCACAACAGAGCCGGCCAGCTAACCAATCAGAGCAGACTGGGCTCTGGTTTCAGACAGAGGGTGAAAAGAGGTGCTGCAGCACAGGCAGTATGAGAAAAAAGAGCTTTTTGAACATTAAAGCATGGAGACATGTAGAGACACTACATACTGATATACACCTGAACATCAGCAGGAGAGGACTCTTTAAAGTAGAGACACTACATACTGATATACACCTGAACTTCAGCAGGAGAGGACTCTTTAAAGTAGAGACACTACATACTGATATACACCTGAACATCAGCAGGAGAGGACTCTTTAAAGTAGAGACACAACATACTGATATACACCTGAACATCAGCAGGAGAGGACTCTTTAAAGTAGAGACACTCCATACTGATATACACCTGAACATCAGCAGGAGAGGACTCTTTAAAGTAGAGACACTACATACTGATATACACCTGGACATCAGCAGGAGAGGACTCTTTAAAGTTGAGACACTACATACTGATATACACCTGAACATCAGCAGGAGAGGACTCTTTAAAGTAGAGACACTACATACTGATATACACCTGAACATCAGCAGGAGAGGACTCTTTAAAGTAGAGACACGACATACTGATATACACCTGAACATCAGCAGGAGAGGACTCTTTAAAGTAGAGACACTACATCCTGATATACACCTGAACATCAAGGCAAGGCAAGTTTATTTATAAAGCACTTTTCAACACAAGGCAATTCAAAGTGCTTTACAAAAAATGAAAGATATTAAGAAAATGGCATTTAAAATCAGTCATTAAAAAGAAAAGCGAATAAAATAAACATTAAAATAAAAAGTACATGGATAAAAGTTACAGTGCAGTCTAAGATATGAATAGTTCAATTAAAAGCAGCGACAAAAAGCAAAGTCTTCTTGCTGGATTTGAAAGTAGTCAGAGTTGCAGCGGACCTGCAGGTTTCTGGGAGTTTGTTCCAGATGTTTGGAGCATAATAACTGAACGCTGCTTCTCCATGTTTAGTTCTGACTCTGGGGACAGAAGCTGACCAGTCCCTGAAGACCTGAGAGATCTGTCTCTGGGGACAGGAAGCTGACCAGTCCCTGAAGACCTGAGAGATCTGTCTCTGGGGACAGGAAGCTGACCCGTCCCTGAAGACCTGAGAGATCTGGATGGTTCATAGTTTAGCAGGAGGTCAGAAATGTATTTTGGGCCTAAACCATTCAGTGCTTTATAAACCAGCAGCAGTATTTTGAAATCTATTCTTTGACACACAGGAAGCCAGTGTGAAGACTTCAGAGCAGGAGTGATGTGATCCTCTTTCTTAGTGTTACCTCAGTTTTATCTTTGTTTAATTGGAGAAAGTTCTGACACATCCACTCATTGATTTGTTCAATGCACTTACTCAGTGTTTGAATTGGAGCATAGTCTCCTGTTGAAATTGTTACGTACATTTGTATGTCATCTGCATAGCTATGGTTACTTATTTTGTTGTTCTTCATTATCTGAGCCAGTGTGCATGTAGACGTTAAAGAGAAGAGGCCCCAAGATGGAGCCTTGAGGAACCCCACATGTCATCTTTGTCAACTCAGATGTGTATGTACCTATAGAAACAAAGTTGTTTCTGTCCTTTAAGTAGGATTCAAACAAATTTAGAACTGTTTCCGAAAGTCCCACCCAGTTTTCCAGTCGGACTAGTAATATGCTGTGGTCAACAGTGTCAAACGCAGCACTGAGATCTAATAATACTAACACTGAAGTTCTGCCACGTTCTGTGTTTAAGTGGATGTCATTAAAGACCTTTACAAGAGCAGTCTCAGTGCTGTGGTTTGGACGAAAGCCTGACTGGAACACATCGAAACAACTATTTAAATGCAAGAAATTACTCAACTGTTGAAAAACAACTTTTTCAGCGGGAGAGGACTCTTTAAAGTAGAGACACTACATACTGATATACACCTGAACATCAGCAGGAGAGGACTCTTTAAAGTAGAGACACTACATCCTGATATACACCTGAACATCAGCAGGAGAGGACTCTTTAAAGTCGAGACACTATATACTGATATACACCTGAACATCAGCAGGAGAGAACTCTTTAAAGTAGAGACACTACATACTGATATACACCTGAACATCAGCAGGAGAGGACTCTTTAAAGTAGAGACACTACATACTGATATACACCTGAACATCAGCAGGAGAGGACTCTTTAAAGTAGAGACACTACATACTGATATACACCTGAACATCAGCAGGAGAGGACTCTTTAAAGTAGAGACACTACATATTGATATGAACCTGAAAATGACAACGAGCAGAATATGACTTTGGTGCATCGCATTGAAAGATCAGGCAGGGTATATCACACACTTTGGATCATTCTAGCAGGCAAAATAATGACTACCTTCAGCCAAGGACCTCCAGAGCGGGAGGGGTTTGGGGGTCATGATGCTTAGTCACTGGAAAAAATGACTGATGATCAGAGAGACCAGGACACGACAGCTGCAGGATGGACAACATAAACACTGCCAATAGTCAATCCAAGCCCACCAACACCCACCAAAACAATGAGTTATAGTGAGGTAAGAGGCCTAAAGTGACCCATCAGTCAGACTGGCGTGTCCTAGCAAGGACAGGTCAGGTTGTTGTTTTACATTTCCAGATTAATCTGCGCTGACCTTTCTAGCTCTATAACAGGGGTGTCAAACTCAATTTCATCGCGGGCCACATCATATGGTTGCACTCAAAGGGCCGGTTGTAACTTTAAGACTATATAAAAATACATATATAAATATATCATATATATAAAATAATGTATTATATTACATTATTGCCTCTGCATTGGATTATCATCGGATAGGGTAATAACTTCATAATTAACTACGTCTGAAAGCAGAAGTCTAGGGCTAATAATTGAAAGTCTTTTCAGTGCGTATGTCCCAAAATGATTTAAAAAGAAAAGCCAAATTCTGGAGAAAAAATAAATAGAAGTGACATTTTGAAATAAAAATCTAATTCTGAGAAAAAGGAATTCTATGAGAAAATGCATATTTTGAAGAAAAAAAGGCAAATTCTGAGAAAAAAGTCATATTTGAGATGCATTGTGGGACATGTAGTTTACGGGCAACGTGCTTCTGTAGCATGTAACCGTATAATAAACATATTATATTCTTTGCACGCTCTTATGGGGCCACATGACATGAAGTCGCAGGCCGAATGTGGCCCCCGGGCCTTGAGTTTGACACCCCTGCTCTATAAGAAGACAGTGATGTCCTCTTGGGTCAATAAAGAGCTGGAATGATTGAGATTTTGTCATCACTTTGGGATCTAGATAGACTTGTTGAAACGTCTGTACGATAACGCTCCCGTTCTTTAAACATAAATAAGACCTGTGTAAAGAAAATTACAAATTGCTTAACTCTTAGATTACATCTTTGGGGTTATCATAGTGTCTGACACCATCACTGACTAAGCTGAGGACACGTGGGCCCCTTAAATCTACAGGAATGCAATCAATAATTATTCAAGATAAACGTATTGTGGATGTTAACTGGGTATTATATGGGTTTGATTTACCTGATACAATACCTGAAATGTTTTCTCAAACTCAGATATATCACAATTTGTACATAACACATTTCGACTGAAAGCAATTCACAACAAACTCCGGTCTGATGATGTTAAATTCAATATTTGTGCGCTTTCAGATCAATTACACTTCATTCAAATAGTGTATATCAGGGGTGTCAAACTCAAGGCCTGGGGGCCACATTCGGCGCGCAACTTCATTTTATGTGGCCCCACAAGAGCTTGCAAAGAATATATTATGTTTATTATACGGTTACTTGCTACAGAAGCACGTTGCCCATAAACTACATAACTACATCTCAAATATGACTTTTTTCTCAGAATTTGCCTTTTTATCTTCAAAATATGCATTTTCTCATAGAATTCCTTTTTCTCAGAATTAGATTTTTATTTCAAAATGTCACTTCTATTTATTTTTTCTCCAGAATGTGGCTTTTCTTTTTAAATCATTGTAAGATTCTCACTGAAAAGACTTGCAATTATTAGCCCTAGACTTCTGCTTTCAGACGTAGTTAATTATTACCCTATCCGATGATAATCCAATGCAGAGGCAATGATGTAATATAATACATTATTTTATATATATGATATATTTATATATGTATTTTTATATAGTCTTAAAGTTACAACCGGCCCTTTGAGTGCAACCATAATGCTGATGTGGCCCGCGATGAAATTGAGTTTGACACCCCTGATGTATATATATATCAGTGAATGCATAGCCAATATTAAAATGGTGGGGATGAAGAACAGAACACATACAATGCTAGCACAAGCTTCAAATTGGCAGCGATTTAATTAGCATCTTGACATATTTCTCTTAATATGTTGTTTTTATCATGTGTTAAAGAGTTCGTGTTCATTCAATGTGTCCCTCCACCTTTGTGAAAAAGTTCCACTGTGAAGGTGTTTGGTCCTTGAAGCCAAATATGTAAATGTTAGAGAGAAAACGTGCCAACAAACAAAAAACGGATTCATTTGATTCATATTAGAGCGAAGCATTGATTTATGCTCCCAGCGAAACCGGCTGCTCGAGGTTTAAAAGGTATTTCAAGAATCAAGCTATTAAAAAACGTACTTCCTGTCTTTTTTTCAGACTGATATGAGTACGGAGGAAAGGGACCATATGAAGGACTAAAGCAATGAATGAGTCAGCTGTGAGAACTACCAAGACGAAAAGGATGATCACAAGACGCATGTGTGTCATGTTGCTATGAGGAAGCTTTTTTTTCAGCCCTACCTTTCCCCCTAAATGTGTCATCAGGACACATTTCAGGTAGGGCTGAAAAAAAAGCTTCCTCATAGCAACAGATCTGAGGAGTCAGGAATCTCCTGATGAGGAAGCAGACACACCCAAAAAATAAGTGAAATGTTTTGCTTTGTTTTAGTGCTCGTTCATTTTTACTTACGCAGTCAGTGCTTTTGTTTCGGCCCAATTCCAAAGTTGTGTGTAAATACAGCGGCAAGTTTTGAACAAACTCCCACTCTCGGGGCACTATCACGAAGTGTAGTGACCATGGTTTCATAAGTCAAATCAAACTTGTTATTAAATCTGATGTTTATAAGCTGCTTGGTTTTTGCAAAAGTCCCTGTAAATACACAACACTTTACAATCAAATGCACACATTGACCGTTTTCTAGACTAGACATGGGTACATAATCCTATGATGACGATATTAAATGTCTTTTATTTTGCAGTTTGCTAATAAAGGAACTATTCGTAAGCAGCGTGTTTCATGACATCCGGAGATACAGGGTCCCACGATTTAATGAGGTCAGACTGAAGCTCTCTTTTGTGCACCGGTCAATCCTCAAATTAATACAGAGTTAAATCCCAGGTCAAATTAATATACGTTAGAGCAGTGGTTCTCAACTGGTGGGTCGCGACCCAAAAGTGCATCGCGGACCGTTTCGAGTGGTTCGCAGATGTGTGAGTTTCAGTGGCGGCGGCCCTGGGGCGCTAGGGGCGCGCCCCACCTCTTGCCAGATACAAAATAAAAAAATATTAAATAAAAAAATATATATATTTAAAAAAAAATTTTTTATATTTTAATTTTTAATGAACAAGGTAAATATCATACAATTGGTATCACAAAAATGTATAATCTACAATACAATCTCGTTTAAAATTGTGTTACGATGTCTGAAGTTACTGATAAGTCACCTGTTTCCTGCCTGGCCTTGCCCATGGCATTAGTTTATCATTACGGGTGTTTAGAGTTCTAGGTGAGGCCCCGATTAATTTATTCCGGTAAATTACTCTGACCTCACTAATTGACCCGACCGAAGTTACTGAGTCTATGTAAGTTTACTGCTTGGCTCAGATCCACCAAACGTCAGCAAGATCTCACCTCTATTAACTCCCCGAAGAACCAGGTTCAATTAACTGCTGTTTCAATTCAGACAACTCTTTTTTAATCTGTTTAAGCGATCCCGAAGGATTTTGGTATCAGTAAATGGGGTGTGTTCCTACCTACGTGTGTGTGGCAGGGTGCAGTCTTACCTTTGAATCAGGAGAGGAGAGCACAGATGTCCTTTAAGTTGTCCCAGTCCAAAAGGTGGGATCAGTTTATTTGAAGAAAAATAGGTCCAAACTAAGACAGGGTTTTTACCTTCTCTCTTTACAACATTATAATTATACTAAACAACACACAAAAATGATGCTGTGATCATGTTCACATATGAAACTTTAATTCACAGTCTTACATTTATTACCAAAATGTTTCCCTTTACCTGCCTATTTCAGTTGTGACATTCTCTCATACAAAGACTGGTGATACTAAAAGCCCATTCAAAATCCCGCAATGTCTGATTCGGAGGGATTTCCTCACGTGGCAGGTGTCACTAAACCATCAAAATCCCGCAATGTCTGATTCGGAGGGATTTCCTCACGTGGCAGGTGTCACTAAACCATCAAAATCCCGCAATGTCTGATTCGGAGGGATTTCCTCACGTGGCAGGTGTCACTAAACCATCAAAATCCCGCAATGTCTGATTCGGAGGGATTTCCTCACGTGGCAGGTGTCACTAAACCATCAAAATCCCGCAATGTCTGATTCGGAGGGATTTCCTCACGTGGCAGGTGTCACTAAACCATCAAAATCCCGCAATGTCTGATTCGGAGGGATTTCCTCACGTGGCAGGTGTCACTAAACCATCAAAATCCCGCAATGTCTGATTCGGAGGGATTTCCTCACGTGGCAGGTGTCACTAAACCATCAAAATCCCGCAATGTCTGATTCGGAGGGATTTCCTCACGTGGCAGGTGTCACTAAACCATCAAAATCCCGCAATGTCTGATTCGGAGGGATTTCCTCACGTGGCAGGTGTCACTAAACCATCAAAATCCCGCAATGTCTGATTCGGAGGGATTTCCTCACGTGGCAGGTGTCACTAAACCATCAAAATCCCGCAATGTCTGATTCGGAGGGATTTCCTCACGTGGCAGGTGTCACTAAACCATCAAAATCCCGCAATGTCTGATTCGGAGGGATTTCCTCACGTGGCAGGTGTCACTAAACCATCAAAATCCTCTTTCATAAAATCATTCCATGCAGCATTCAAATCAATTCACTCAGCATTCAAAGCAATTCACTCATCATTCCAACCAAGAAATGCAAGAGATATTCACCCAGTTTGAGAGAACCTTACCGAGAGCTATTAACCCAGCTCTGAAGGACAGAGCCTACCGGGAGAGAGTATACCAGGGGTTTCCCCCCCCTCTCCCCGACGAAATCCAAAAAAGCCAGTCTTTTTATGCTCAAAAAACTGGATAGAAAAACCCACAAACACCTCCTCTATACCCAACCAACATATTCTATTGGCTCTGGCATAAGACACACCTTCCCAAGTTTGTGTAAAACAAAACATGACTAGACATATTCTATGACTATGACACAACCACCTTTTTGAGGCCTCAATGTGTTTCTCCTTAAGTCCGGAGCCCCCCTCCCTGCTGTGAGAGGAGAGGGAAAGAACCTGCCTGCTCTCTTATCAGAGAGCAGGGCATAAATCATTTTTAGGCCTTACACTCAACTTAACAAACCACTTTGTTTTGTTTATGCTGTAAATATAGAAAAGCATATAATATGGAGCATTTTAATTGTGGGTTATACAAGAATATAATTGATTATATTTAATTATAACTAACTTTCGTTTTAAGTATTCACTTCATACTATGAAGTTCTCAACACGGGGCAGAGCCCCCGAGCGAAACAGCAGCAACCAGCAGGTTGCAAAAGTCTCAAAGTAAATGTGCGCGAAAATAATTTCAGCCAATCAGCGCCGTCAAATATTTTGGTCACGTGGGCGCTCACGTTGGCGCCCATGTTGCTTACGTGCGTTGACGTGAGGAGTTGTTTTTTAGACTCGTGAGTAACCACGGTGACGCAGTATTTGGATGAGAATGGTGTGCAGGTGGAGTCGCCGGAACCTCGGTCCGCCCAAGAGCTACTCTCCAATCCTTTTGAAAGGAGAAGTTTGGGAGATAAATTGATACTTAAAGACCTTGGACCGGACCAACCCGATTTGTATATATCACAGCAAGCTCGTGAAAAAGACAAAACGTATCAACAAGGCTTCTCACATGGCTAGCTGGATGCAAACAGGTAAATGCTATCTTTTGTTTCACATGCTTGCTCTTCAAACAGCCGGGGACAGATACGATCTGTTCAGAAACTAGACACAAGTTAAACAAGTACAAACCACAGACTGTCTGTGTCATGGAGAATACAGTCGCTGGTTTATTTATGTCTGTAGGCCGTTGTTGTGAGTGTGGACGGTCGGAGCATATATAGCATTAGCTTAGCCAAGCTCCATTCAGGGAACAAGCATTCTAAAAGGGTTGTTCGCCTGCCGTCTGTCTGCAGACTTGTCAAAGCATTAATTCATGGTTTTTACTAACCGGTATCAGTATGTTGTTACGTCGGCATCATTTAGAAACGTGTATTACAATTAAATCACGGTCAAATATGTTCATGTTGTTGTAGCTGTAGCTCCCGAGCCAGCGCGTCTTGTTTGAATGATGCAGTAAACACAGCTGACAGCTGTTGTGAAACTTAGCGACTAGCATCGCGTCCGGTCTGAACGCAGCATAGCGAGCTCCACGCTGCACTGGAAACGCACCATTACATCACCAGAAGTCCTAATTTAAGGGGTCATTTCTCCCAAAAATGTGTACTCACTCTATCAATAGCCCCACCAAAAATATTTTCCACCAGCCGCCACTGGTGAGTTTTCTTCTTTGGAAAAAAGTCTAACTTTTATTTTGGAGGTCCGATTTTCTAACGCTGTGCTGCAGTCGGCGTTGGACTGGAAATACCGGAGACCATCAACGGTTTTGAAAACTTCTGTCACCTAGTGATCATCTTCTCAATAAAACATCTTTGTTTGTTTTTTCCGAGTCTTCTGGCCAATCAGAATCAAGATTGTTGCCGGAAGTCCCCACGGAGAATAACTTTGCGGGTGCAACCCATGGGTACAACTTCAGATCAAAACGAACACATAATGAAATATGACCCCCGGTTTGATGATTGACAGGTCACAGAACACTGGGAGATATCTACCCTTACCCACAATTTAAAGTGTGCCAAAATGCATAGTTTATATGTGAGTATTTCTAAAACTCTCCTGGGGGAGAATCCCCCCAGACCCCCCTGCTGGGGTTGGGTTTGCAGCATGTCACATTTTTCACTACAATACAAGTGGGCCTTTTTATGTTATACAGTTCAGCTTTGATTCTAGACACGTGATGACCATCATCTCATTAACCCTGGTGTTATGTTCACATTTCGCACCCTTTGGACATATTTCAGGGTTAAAAAAAAATACAGAACTAAATTCAACATGCACAATTCCTTATATATATTGTCTTTAACTCATTCCCCAACAATATAAATGAAATACATGATTAGTTTTTGAAAATACTCTTTGCTAGATCAATTGTAACAATGGAAGTGTCCATCGTGATAAAAATGTAATTTATGTTAAAAATACACTGTAATAAAAACTAAGTTTACATTGTGCTCATGCTTTTCTAGGACACATGTAAATGAAACATGTTTCATTAATGTTTATTATTTTTAATCTGTCATGTAATAATCAAAGCCCTGAAGGAAATAAAGCAATGTATCAGCAATTGGAACTCAAGAACCACATCCAAAAGTATGTGGCTGTGAAATATAGAGGGAATGACACATCCATATACATGACATAGAACAGATATAAACACAAGGCAAATAAAAACAGTTACCAGTCACTATTCATAAAATACAGTATAACCGAAAACTATATTGATGAAGTGACGCTGCAGAACATCGTGTGAGTCGATGGGCAGGTCCGTTTAGGAAACACATGACGTGCAGATCTTCTTCGTGTGTGTAGCACAGATGTGCTTGTTGCAGTTGCTGCATGTAGTCTGTGTCTTGGAGTCCATGGAGGGTCCACAGACCTCACAGCTGACTGTGGGGGTCTTCCAGAAGCTGACTGTGGGGGTCTCTTCGGCTGCTGGGGGGTCTTCAGAGCTGGCTCTGAGTCAAGTTCATCTTCCAATTTGCTGTCAAATTCTGAGTTTACCTCCACATCATCCTCATCTTCAGAAATGTCTTCCTGTTCCACTTCACCGTGTTCCTCTGATGCACTCCACTCACTCTCGCCCATCATTAGCTCCATTTTGTTAGTAGATAATTGTAGTTCTGCACTACACTGTTACTCCATGAGGTTATGTCTCTGTTTGGTCCCTCCTCCGGCGTGCAGGTGCGAGGGGGGACAGCGCGAGAAAATGTAAAATGTTTATACATTTCTGGAAGATCTAAAATGTTTATAATGTTCTAGGATAATTTTGTGTACGCACAACAAAGGGTAAAGATCAAGGGAAAACAGGATCAAACAGCGTGTGTGTGTGTGTGTGTGTGTGTGTGTGTGTGTGTGTGTGTGTGTGTGTTGTGTGTGTGTGTGTGTGTGTGTGTGTGTGTGTGTGTGTGTGTGTGTGTGTGTGTGGTGTGTGTGTGTGTGTGTCTGTCCTGGTATTGTATCCGGGTCAGATTGACCTGAACCTCTTATGAAGGACATAAATGTGGGTGGGCATTTTTTTCATAAGTGGAAAAAAATAAAAACAGTTCCACGTGTCCTTCACAGTAAATAATCCCCGGCCTTTGAGTTTCAGGTTGAACGAAAATATCCTTATATTTTTTTGTATTCATTGAAAATAGAAATCGGGTCAATTTGACCCGAACACCAAACGATTTCTTGTTGAATATCGACAAAGGAATACAAGTGGGTCCCGAGGCCTGACCAGTTGAGGACCACTGCGCGAGCGGGTCTTCAACACGTTGTCTTTTGGGGGATTGTATTGTCATGTCAAATGTTCTAGTATCACTTCTTTATATTTGTTATACAAGAACAAGTTCAGACTTTATCTGACAAGTATTATCGTATGGTATACAAACAGCGTTACGCATGGTCATGCAGACTCACTGTTGGAGGGTTTAATAATAACCCACTCCCACTCTCCACTAGTTGGTTCGGAACGGTGCTTCATGTGAAAACACCCAGGTGAACATGCACACTAACTGGAAGGGGGTCCATTTGGAATTGGGCCTTGGTCTCATCTTAACCCCTCGCTGTGTGCTGCTCACATCGGCTCTCTCCTCTCTCCTCTCTCCTCTCTCCTCTCTCCGGCTGCTCATCCTGCTCCCTGAAAAGCACCAGCGACCATGAGGGGCGCCAGGCCTCAGATGATTTGAGGCCAAATATCATATTTAGACTTTTTTACATATAATTGTAAGGCAATACATGATTGTCGCTAAAAGCCTCGTCTCTACATTACAACAAAATATAAAAAATAATTGATTAATTAATTTGAATAACAATTGAAGTTAGTATTAAAGGCATAAAAAGACAAATGTATAATTCTTTCTATAGAAATGTTTCTTCTGCCCGTAAAGTGTCCAAATCGGGCTTTTCTGGATAAGCGCATTTTTAAAACAGTCATTGTCCGTGCCGGTTTCAGCTGGATTATTTGTCAGTTGCTCCGATCAGATCGGTCTCCTCCATTTTGATTATTTACGACTTTTGAATCCACATAAACACATCGGCAACATCCGGCTTACTTTGAGTTTTAAACAGTTTAATCTCTTTGTGAATTGTTTCCACTTCCGCCGTCCTTTAATTTCTTCATACAGCGGGAATCCAAATGAATCCTGAGTCTAATAACCTTCAAAGTCACTCCATAGTGCTCCTTAATTACGCTTTCATCCTCCTTTAACAACACACTTCACATTCATCCAGTTTGTGACGGTAGTTGTAGCTTTTTGAGACTTTTAAACTTTAATTACCGCTGTTGGGAACCCCTGTCCCAAAGGACTATAAAAAGAACGACCGACGTCACAAACGGGACACTTTGTATAGTTCACTTGGACAAACTCAATCACGACACGCTGCGGTTCACCTGAAACAGATAAAACACTTTATTCACTGATTATTCATAGGGACTGAAACGAAGAGGGCGTATTGTGATTTCACCCTCCTCGCTGCACGTTTCAGTCTCCATCAACACCTTCGCAGGCACCACGTTAAAAGAGAATACTGGACTGTACACACGGGGTAAAGTCTGGCAATACTGCAAGGCCACAAAGGGCGAGTCGCACACAGCTGAAGAGCAAGTCCAGTCCCAAAGTCCGTCCGTTTGCCGACTTCTGTGAAAGGAAAAACCGTGCAAACATTTCCGTCTAAATAATTGGAGTCTCTTTTTGTTGTTCCTCTGAAAACATCGTGGTTTGTTTCTGTTCCCAAGCGCGGACGTCTTTCGTTAAAATAAATTATCACAGAGGAGAATAACGTCCTGGCAGCGGGGTGCCCATCGCAGGAAGGAGGAGAGGGCTCCGTCCGTCAGCCGACCCCGTCCTCGTTTCAAAGCTCATGTCCGGAGGCAGAGGGAAAACAAAGAGCAAGGGCGCACTCTTGATCAAAAGTCAAAGGTCATCATCTCACACGCAGCCGGGACATCATCCACTCGAGACCCTGGCACAGCCTGGGGGGGAAGAGAAGAGTGTGAGGAGGGGATGTGAAGGGACGGGGAGAGCAGGAAGAGAGGCGGTACAGGTCCCCTGATTACCCATAATCCCCTCTGTTTCAGCCCTGTTTCCAAAGTGCTGATTCTCTGTCTGTTACTACAAAGAACTCAACGGTGCTCTAGGAGGAGATTCAGGTGATAAGGGGTTACCTTGGTTGCTGATTGGCTAATGGCTACACAAGACAAGACATTGTTATGACATCATAAAGTGGCCAAAATCTGATCAGCTCATTTTCAGACAGGTTTTTATAGAAATGGATCAAAAAGAGAGAGAATCTTTCCACAGAGGGGACACATGTTGATGTAGAAGAGACATGGAGAAGAGGGGACACATGTTGATGTAGAAGAGACATGGAGAAGAGGGGACACATGTTGATGTAAAAGAGACATGAAGAAGAGGGGACAAATGTTGATGTAGAAGAGGGGACACATGTTGATGTAGAAGAGACATGGAGAAGAGGGGACACATGTTGATGTAGAAGAGACATGAAGAAGAGGGGACACATGTTGATGTAGAAGGACTGAGAAGAGGGACACATGTTGATGTAGAAGAGGGGACACATGTTGATGTAGAAGAGACATGGAGAAGAGGGGACACATGTTGATGTAGAAGAGACATGAAGAAGAGGGGACACATGTTGATGTAGAAGAGACATGGAGAAGAGGGGACACATGTTGGTGTAGAAGAGACATGAAGAAGAGGACACATGTTGATGTAAAGAGACATGAAGAAGAGAGGACACATGTTGATGTAGAAGAGACATGAAGAAGAGGGGACACATGTTGATGTAGAAGAGACATGAAGAAGAGGGGACACATGTTGATGTAGAGACATGAAGAAGAGGGGACACATGTTGATGTAGAAGAGACATGGAGAAGAGGGGACACATGTTGATGTAGAAGAGACATGAGGAAGAGGGGACATATGTTGATGTAGAAGAGACATGAAGAAGAGGGGACACATGTTGATGTAGAAGAGACATGGAGAAGAGGGGACACACGTTGATGTAGAAGAGACATGAAGAAGAGGGGACACATGTTGATGCAGAAGAGACATGAAGAAGAGGGGACACATGTTGATGCAGTCCTCACCCCTCCCCAGTGAGGGCGCAGCAGGCCTGGATGTGCCACTGGTGGTCTTTGACGGAGGTGAGCTGGAGGCTCTGGGAGATTTCAGCCACAGACATGCACCCCTTCACATCCTGCTTGTTGGCGAAGATCAGAACTCCCGCCCTTTTTAAATCCTGAAGGACAGGTAAGAGACGTAGACAGAGGAGAGGGTCAAGATACTTCATGATGTGAACATGATGGCTGTGTCTCAAAGAAAAGTAATTTAAAACTTTGTTGAAATGAAGCTTGGACATTTAGTTGAAGATAATTATTATTTTCATGATACTCACTTCATGCGCGAGCATCCTGCAGAGCTCCTCTTTGGTCACGGAGATCCGTTCTCTGTCGGTGCTGTCCACCACCACGATGACGAACTGCCCAGAGAAGACGGGGAGAAATAATGGACGTTAAGAGACATCTGAACTTCACCAGACTGTAAGCAGAGCCGCATGCAAACGGCATCAACGCCCGACAGCAGTATGGCCCGAAGACATTCTCTCTTCGTCTCCAACCCGTTCAGCCCCGCGCCGGTTCTTCAGGTTTCAGGCTCGAAAATGACAAGCCCAGAACAAATGACTATAACTTCACTTCTAAAAGGGTTACATCAATAATCTTTTTTCTCAAAGCAATGATACACCTGTGAGTCGGATGTAGAAGAGTCAGAATCAATATAGAATGTTTTTATTTTAAAGTAAATTCAGATTGAAATGAAGCTGAGCGCAAGTTCAGACAGGAAGACCTAACACTCCGTATTGCTCGTCATGGCAATACTCGCTCCCTCCACTGGATGACAGGGAGCGCCACTCCTCAGCTAACCTATCACTTCCCTCCATTCACAAGCCTAATTATCGCACCTGTTAAACCCTCTATATATGCTCTCCCCTTTCCTATCAGCTGTCTTCCAGGCGTCAACGCGCAACCCTCCTCCACCCCTTCGCCTCCTGCTTCCAACTCAGGGCCAAGCTCAACCTTCTCCCTTCCAACCGGACCTAACCACTCATCACCACCACCAGGTCTAGACCCAGGGGGGTTCATCGGAAACGGTTCTTTCCCTTCCCGAATGATATCCTACAAAACCTGGGCCTAGTCGCCAAAACACATTGCATTCACTTGTTATAAACTGTCATCATTATGTTTCATTTATATAATGTGACCGATAATAAACATGTATTTCATACATCACGTCTCTCCTGATTGAACATAGTAAAAAAGTGTAAATTATAGTTTCCGTCCAAAAACATTACTTATAGTGAAAACCACCCTTGGATGATGGGATGGTAGACTAAAAGCTTTAGGAATACAAACTACAACATTTCATAAGTACCCTGTATCAAGATTGATGCAAAACAAGCGACATTTGACCATTTTAGAGAGGTTTAGAAAGAAATAAAACACTTCTGGGGTGATTTGGGTGGATTTGCCAAATCTCTGGAACCCATTGGTCGATTTTGGTGATTGACAGCTCTTTTGAACCGTTAGAGCCAATAGAATCGAAGGGGAGGTTCCTATATCCACCTACACGTTACCATTGGTGAATGAGAGTGAGAGAGTTTGCCCAAACTGAAAACTAGGTTATAGACGTAAACATGATGATGGATTATCAGTAGTCATTTCAAAGGGACACGGAGACATTCGATTAACCTTCAGCAGCGCTTATCTGCGTTTTGATGCCCTTGAACACAACTGTTGATCAGAAAACGGTACGACGCATTTGCCGCTTTGACCCCGTAAAGTGAAGTTGTGTGTTGTCTTTGCTGCTGCGAGTATTGGTCGTACACTCGCCCAGCGATGATACTTCTCCATTGGATCTCAGCTTTAATCTGATGTCTTGTTTGTGCAGATCCGATGTGTTCGCTTAGTGCTCATTCAGAGGCTCGGCGTTAGACTTGTGTTTTGTTACGGTAAAAAAAATTCACATCGTCAGGTAGCCGAGTTTCTTCCTGTTAAGTGGGTACGACACATTCATAGTTTGTTAAATGTTAAGAAGCCCTCAGACGCTGTGTCGGCGGGGGCAACGGGCTTAACAGGCCTGTGAAAACGCTCCACAGAAGTATCTACAGTAACAGCTCAGCATTTTCTTATTATTACTTATTGGCAAACATATTTAAACTAAATAACAATACACCTGTGCCTGGACAAAGTACGTATTCCAGCTGATGTTCAAACGGCTTTTAGCAAAAGGAAGTCCCGCAATTATTTTTGATGAGCAGTGAGCCCACATGGCGTTACCTCCGTGTTTGTGTAGTAGGTATTCCACGAGGACCGGAGGGACTCCTGGCCCCCGATGTCCCACATCAGGAAATGAGTGTTGTTGACGACGATCTCCTCCACGTTGCTCCCAATCGTAGGCGAGGTGTGTACCACCTCATTCATCGAACTATAAACAGAGTGGGGAAAGAATTAGGTCATGGGTAACACGAGCAACAATCTTTTTTGTATTCAACTAATCTAATATTATAACAGACAATTATGAAACGGAACATTTGTAGAAGCAGGGGGGCAGAAACTAATCCTATAAAGAAAAAAGCCCTCGCACTCGTCATCCAGGCTCAACGTTTTTAGTCAGAGATCCAAATATTACGGCATTTTAACTGCAAATGTAGGTGGTTTTCATGTGCGTATGGGACACAGATAGATAAGCAAAATGCTATACATACATATGTACACCAGGGTTTCCGTTAACCGATAATTACCAGTTTTTAGCTGTTAGAGACTGTAGCTGTAGAGGAAGAGAGAGAGGGAGGGAGAGAGAGAGAGGGAGAGAAGGAGAGGGAGGGAGAGAGAGAGAGAGAGAGAGAGAGAGAGAGAGAGAGGGAGGGAGGGAGGGGGAGAGAGAGAGAGAGGGAGAGAGAAAGAGAGAGAGAGAGAGGGAGGGAGGGAGAGAGAGAGAGAGAGAGAGGGAGAGAAGGAGAGAGGGAGAGAGAGAGAGGGAGGGAGAGAGAGAGGGAGAGAGAGAGAGAGGGAGGGAGAGAGAGAGGGAGAGAGGGAGGGAGAGAGGAGAGAGAGGGAGGGAGAGAGAGGGAGAGGGAGAGAGAGAGGGAGAGAAGGAGAGAGGGAGAGAGAGAGGGAGGGAGAGAGGGAGGGAGAGAGAGAGGGAGAGAAGGAGAGAGGGAGAGAGAGAGAGAGGGAGGGAGAGAGAGAGGGAGAGAGGGAGGGAGAGAGGGAGAGAAGGAGAGAGGGAGAGGGGGTGAGGGAGGGAGAGAGAGAGGGAGGGAAAGAGAGAGAGAGGGAGGGAGAGAAGGAGAGAGGGAGAGAGAGAGGGAGGGAGAGAGAGAGGGAGAGAGGGAGGGAGAGAGGGAGGAAGAGAGAGAGGGAGAGAAGGAGAGAGGGAGAGAGAGAGAGGGAGGGAGGGAGGGAGGGAGGGAGAGAGGGAGGGAGGGAGGGAGAGAAGGAGAGGGAGTGAGGGAGGGAGAGAGAGAGAGGGAGGGAAAGAGAGAGAGAGAGGGAGGGAGAGAGAGAGGAAAAGAGAGGATCCGTTTCTCCCGTGTTCTTATCCAAAGTGAGCGTAACCTTCTGAATAATGTCCTCATCTCCTGCAAGTCGTTTGTTTGAATGTAATAATGATGTTTGTGGAATCATTTATTGAGAACTGAATCTGAACTTTTCGATCCGTTACGATCATAAACTGACAATTACCTGCTAACGGAAACTCTGCTCCACAATTATTATTATTATTGAAACATGACGCACGGTGAGTTTCAAATTTGTCCGGTAAAATAAATTCTGTCCGGACATTTGACTGGCGAGAAAAGATCCTAGCGGAAACCCATATGTACACACAGTATATACACACACAGTATATACACACACACAGTATATACACACACAGTATATACACACACACAGTATATACACACACACAGTATATACACACACAGTATATACACACACAGTATATACACACACATAATACCAGCAACGTCCACACACACATTGATCCATTTATTTCTCATACAACGAATGGAGTGAAGCTGTGAGACAGAAGCTCGCGGTGCCGTCTGGATACTTACAACTGGTAGAGGATGGTGGTCTTGCCCGCATTGTCCAGACCCACAATGATAACCTTGTGTTCTGAAAGGCAGAAAGGAGAAGGCACTTGAAAAGAGTTCACAGAGCAATACGTTTACAAGATGGCTGTTGGTGCGCGAGACCGCGTGGAGAGAGCAGCAGCTCGCTCTGTGTGCAGCCGTACCCTTCGCATTGTGCGGCTGTGACCGGGGTACTTTCACAGATACAGATGTGTTAGTGCCGGGGTGTCAAACTCAAGGCCCGGGGGCCAAATCCGGCCCTCCACTTCATTTGCTGTGGCCCCACAAGAGCTTGCAAATAATATAATACGTTTATTATAAGGTCAAGTGCCGCTTTACAGGAGCGCCCATAAACTACATGTCCCACAATGCATCTCATTTTGTGAGATGCGCACTGCAATTACTTCTGCTTTCAGGCGTAGTTAATTATTAAGTCATTACCTTATCCGATAATAATGCAATGCAGAGGAAATATTGTAAAATAATACATTCTTTTATATATATATATTATTTATATTTATCTATGTATATGTATATAGTCTTAAAGTTACCACCGGCCCTTTGAGTGCAACCGTAATTCTAATGTGGCCCGCGATGAAATTGAGTTTGACACGCCTGTGTCAGTGGGTCGTTCTGAAAGACTTGCAATCAGGCGAAACCGAGCAGCAGCTGTGGAGAGGACACACATTCCCTCCAGCATACAAAGAGGCTGAACCTGAAGCAGACTAACGGGGTGCGACGACTACGACGAATTAAAACCGTGCCGTTAATTTAACACAATAAAGTCGAGGAGAAAGCAAGATGTTCTTTTTCCAGCACGAGAACAGGATGAGGGATCTACGTGCGGGTTGCTTTTCCTTTGGGGTATCATACCCAGCGTCACGCTTCAACAGCACTCTCCTTAAATGTGGAACTTAATTACGTTGCCATGTTTCAGATCCTGTGGCGCAGAGCGCGGAAGAGGAACAAAGACTGGTTGGAGTTTTTTTTAGTTACGGACAAATGGGTTATTTAGGGAAGCGAGCACATGACAGAAAGTGATCAAGCACACACTGTACCTGCTGTACATGCTTCGGTTCCTTTGAAGGATTCTAACGTATGACTTTTCAGACTTATCTTAAAGGTCACCTATTATGCAAAGTCCACTTCTTCATGTCTCTTCCACATCAACATGTGTCCCCTCTTCTCCATGTCTCTTCTACATCAACATGTGTCCCCTCTTCTTCATGTCTCTTCTTCATCAACATGTGTCCCCTCTTCTTCATGTCTCTTCTACATCAACATGTGTCCCCTCTTCTTCATGTCTCTTCCACATCAACATGTGTCCCCTCTTCTTCATGTCTCTTCTACATCAACATGTGTCCCCTCTTCTTCACGTCTCTTCTACATCAACATGTGTCCCCTCTTCTTCATGTCTCTTCTACATCAACATGTGTCCCCTCTTCTCCATGTCTCTTCTACATCAACATGTGTCCCCTCTGACATGAAGAGCCGTTTGGGAGCCGATAGAACCGGCCAGTGTTTCGAGTGTCTGAGAGGTGCGAGGGGAATTTAGGAATGCACAAAGCTATTGTAATGAAAGCCTCACCTTTAAATAGCTTTTTCCAGGAACTGCATAACAATGACTTGATGAATGGAAACGTGACCGCAGACGACACATTGAATCTGAATGAAAGCATACTTCCTGATAGAGATGATTTAAAAAAAAATCGAGGATCGGGATTTTTTTTTAATAAAATATTTGTATTATTTTATTTAATGTTACAAAACAAAAATGACCATGTTCACGTCTTAAAGTCATCCTGAGGCCTTAGCTTTGGTTTAAAATTACACAACATCATGTATGTGTTGCTTTCTTTGGGCTTGTTTTCAGACCTTGCTTATTCCTCTCAAAGCAACAGAGTGGGCGCAGTGTCTGATAGCAGCAGCGAGCTAACGAGAGGCTACGTCCAGCTGGTGACTCGGGAGTCGGGACGGAGACCATGTCAGGAGTTTGGAAGTGTTATGAAATTGAAAGCGAAGGCAGTGTAACAGCCAGATGCAATGTTTGCAAGGCGGAGGTTCCACGTGGTGGAAAGAACAGAGCTACGTTCAACACGACCAATCTAACACGCCACCTGAGAAACAAACACCAACAACAACACAACGAGTACACAGCGGCCACTCGGGTAACGGCACTGAAGCAACCGACACTTTCAGAGGCTTTCAAAAGGAAAGAGAAACTGCCCCAGAGCAGAGACAAGGCCAACACAATAACAGCCAAGATAGCTGAACTCATCGCGTTGGAGGACCAGCCGTTATCGGTTACCTTTTCTCTCTCTTAATGCATTGCATGAAGATCGGATCGGGAAAGATCGGTATCGGCAGATTGTCAAAATCAAATGATCGGAATCGGATCGGAGCAAAAAAAGTTGACCGGGACATCCCTAGTTCCTGACGAATCACAGCTTTAGCCTGTTGAGTCTGGTGTTTCAAGCTTTGCAAACGGCCAGGTATAATTAGAGCAAAAATACTAAATAATCTATATCTATGTAAAAACAAGTTAGAAAAAAAATATATAAAAGTTAATAAAATAAGGACATGAACCACAAAGAATACAAAATATTCCAGATAAGACCATTCTATGAAAGACCAATATCTCACTCCGGCCTTTCACAGATTGAGACAGTTCAGAGGAATTTAACCAAATCAAATTATTCGTAAGATGTGCTCCATAACGTTCCTTCAGCTCCTTCACCGTTCCTCTCTTAAATACACAATATAGTGGAACTAAAGTAAGTCCTCGTGTGAACTTAATTTGATTAAACATGATTACTTAAGGTCTGGCTGATACAACTGATAGTGTTGTATGTAAAATGAGAAGGGGTGTGTCACTTGTAAAAAGAATTGTAAAACATTTGCCTGTGGATGTCAGTAGACACGTTTTGGATGCTTTGGTTCATCGCAGCTTGATTATCGTTTGGTTATACGGTCGAGTGCTGCTGAAAAAGATTTAAACAAACTACAAGTAGCACAGAATAAGGCCGCACGATGTGCACTGCAGAGCTCGTGCAGAGTCCCTGAGATGCTGGAGACACTGAAATGCTTAACTGCCAGACAGAGGTCAACTTATATTTTATTACATTTTGTCAGAAATATTACAGTGACTCACTCACCAGATATATTATCACAAAGGTTTATAGCGCAATAAGCACAACATAACTATCAAACACGACATACAATAGAAGGAAGGTTTGAATTACCCAAATCTAAATCAAACATGGGACAGAGAACAGTTCTCAAGTACATTTCAAAAGGTTGCTAAAAACATATTTAAGTATCACAAAGTACATTTGAACTGTGCCTGTGGCTATGTATGCGTATATTATTATGTACACGTATTTGTATTTACTTTTGTTTGGCCTTAGGGTGGCGATAATTGGATGACCATTTTAGTTTCACTTCATTTCGCTGTAAATTGCATGAAATTATGAGCTGTTTTGTTTTAATGTTGTTGTATGTTTATGTATGTTCTGAGTGTGTGAGGACCCCAGGAAGAATAGCCAATGCTCATGCTAGTGCTAATTAGGGATGCCAGCGATTATTCGAATATTCTCTACAGTCTCCATAATCGAATATTATTTTTAAAAATCGATTATTTATGTTTTTTGTTTTTTTTCTGGCTTAGTTTCAACCAAAAAATATATAAATATATATATGCTAATAATAGTAGTAGTATTAATAATTGTAAATGGCCATTGGTCACACCACCAGTTTGTTTCACTCTAAACTTGGAGGAAGCCTGCGTGCAGAGCAGACTGCTGCTGCAGCACGCTACACACCGACCCCGCCCCCCCTCTACCTCACACCGACCCGCCCCCCCCCTCTCCCTCACACCGACCCGCCCCCACCCCCCCCTCTCCCTCACACCGCCCCGCCCCCGCCCCCCCCTCTACCTCACACCGACCCGCCCCCCCTCTACCTCACACCGACCCGCTCTCCCTCACACGTGGTGCGACTAAAGATGAACAAAGCGGCAGGTAAAAAGAGTTCCTCCTCGTGGAACTACGTCAAACTTACAAGTCCAAAGGAAGTTAAATGCAAGCTCTGCGAAAAGACGTTGGTCTATCACAGCTCAACCTCAACAATGCATTGAGGTTACAGAGAAAGACGCAGCAGCCGGCCATTACCAACTTCACTTCAAGGCCACGTCGTTGTGATGACATGCTTGTTCGTCGTTTGTACTGTTAAACAGGTTCCAGTAAAGAAAACAACGGAATGGGGTCGGTCGAATAATCGATTATTATTCGCCAGGGCTGCCGAATAATCGATTTTGAGCATGGTCAGTTTCTGGCAACCCTAGTGCTAATGGGGATCCTAATAAAGACATAAGACAAGAGAAACTAAGCCTTAAGGAAGTGAAACCACCTACTCGTCAAACAGCTCAAGTTAAACCAGATGAACCCTCAAACAGCTGTGTGGGCAAGAAGCACTTCAGAAGGAAACAAAACACATGTTGCAAACCGCATGCATAGCATACCAAGCAGCGACACCATCTTCAGAGTCTGGAGGTCACGCCACAGTATTGTGCAGCTGGAGAAGGCGTGTTAGGTCATGCAGGTGTGACCACTGTACGCATGGCTCGAAGCAAAGGAACGGTAAACATCTTGTGGGCGGATCAGCGGGCTGTACGAGTTCCTCAAATCTAAAAAGAACTTCTACAACAAACGGCTCTGCATTAAATGTAAGATGCTCATAATATAATATTCAAAAGTTCAAAGCAACGCCTTTTAATTGCTTCTTTGGTCCGACCTGCAGAACAGATGTACTATCACATATGAGAAGAAAGTGAAGGGAAAGTCGGTGGAACGAGCAACGATTTGATGCTTTGTGCCAGAAAAGATTAGTGTGAATGTTGCATCGACAATACTTTTTAAACGCATGCTGGTTTGCGCTGTAACGGTAAGCAACATCCACGAAATGAGCGCTCAGCCAATGGAAAAGGGATTTTTCTTCATAACTTATTTTATACCGCAAGTGTGAATGTGTTTGTCTCTACATTTCTAGAGATGTACCCCACCTGTCGCCCAATGAGCAAGGGATACGCCGGCTTACGGCCCCTACACACAAGTCTGCCCATTGACTTTGAATGGGGTGACGTCACGCCTCGCCGAACTGCATTGTGGGAGCAAAGCGGAAAAAGTAGAGCAATGTTCTACTTTTGACGCTTCGACGGAGGCGTCAACCAATCAAATCCCGCGTATGCAAATCTGCCAGTACAAGCGCTAGCCAATCAAACCGCGTGTATGCTGGGAGAGCCAGACCGCAGTTCATTTCCTCATACGTCAAAAAATGGAGGAGAAAATGATCGTGGCGGTAGGGAATCACCCGGTACTCTATGATCAGTCCCTCTTCACCTACAGGGATACAAACCGGAGGAGCCAGGCATGGGGGGGGGGCAGAGACAGTGGGTGAAACCGGTAGGTTTTCGCCGGTTTGGGGATTTTATATCCAGCGTACTTCGTTTGAATGGACAGCTAGCAAGCAGAGACAGTATTTAGCCAGCATGGAATGTTGCGTAAAATAGCACCATAGACTTTAATGTCATTGTTCTTCATATAAAGTGTGACATGTAAAACCTTTTATGCAATTGACAGGAGAGATTCATGTGACTCAAGACACGCCCCCACTGCCAAGCGGCACCGCACGCCGCCGTGTGTAGGGGCCGTTAGTCTTCATGATCCCCAAAAACACTGCATATAATAAATGCTTCAGTTCGACACCAAGTCTGTGACCATGATGTTGCGAAGGAGTTCACTACCATTGCCTTTAAGGCAGCGTTTCCGCCAGGGGGGCGTTCTGCCGTCATTTGACGCCCTTATTCAGCTCGATTTTGAAGATGAGATTTGTTTGTTTGTGCAATACCGAGATCTCATGACCTTTATTCTATTCTTTATTTGTTCTCTAGTCGAATTTCAGGTTTAACATGAATTATTGCCAGACACACGGCACTGAACACACAGAGGGGACCGCAGAACACACATGCAGAGGTGAACACAAGACAACATTAGCACGACCAGTAATCCTACAAGCTGTCATCACTTCCCTCCTCACTCTTCTCCTCACTCTTCTCCTCTCCGTCTTCCTCTCTGTCAGACATGGTAGCTGATGATGTAGGCCTACTTCTTTCTCTCTGGTTGAGTCTGCGATTAGCTGCTTGCATCCACAAGTCAACACCTGGGGCCTGTACTACGAAGCCTGTTCAACCTAACCTGGATATGTTTGAGTTAGCCGGTTGGCCTAATCCAAAACATACGCGCTCTCGCTAAGCGGTACTACGACGCTGGTTATCAAGTGGATCGCTCAAGCCAGCCGTGTCCTATCTAGTTAGGTGCGCGTTCACATGAAAGGGGTGGTATCTGGAGCATTCGACCAATCACAGACATGGAGAAGCATACTGACAGCGCAGCGTCATACTTCCTGAATGAAAAGTGAACTTTAATACTAGACATCTGAAGAAGTTAAACTTTAAACATCCATGACTTAAACACTTGATCAGGATCAAAGCCACAGAGCTGCAGCTGCAAGGTGAATACAGCTGGAACAGAACAAGTGTTTGAATGCGTCCATCAACAGGTTTATGATATCACTGCCCGTCTAAAACACGATCTGACTTTCATTACATTTGTCTCGAGTGTTTCGTCAACTTAACGTGTTGCTTAAAATAATACTTCTGCATACAGTCTGTGACGCTGTGAGTGTTGCACGGCCAGATACGGCTCAGCTGACTCAGATCAGGAGATATATGATACATTATGAAGTGATATGCCGCGGACTGTACTTAATGTACTCTGATCCGGTTACTTATGTTGTGGCCGATATTTAAGTAAGCTTTCTTAGCGCTAATGTTCTAATAGTCAGATTGCTCTGAAGATGGAGGTGATATTCTATTAATGTTCACGTTCACACAGTCGCTGATTTTTGCCGGCCGTCTTTCCTGCAGTTTTTCTGTATTTCCTTTCTCCTGTAATATGACTTGATCGCTTTAAACTCCGCACACTGAGCTCTGATTGGTCAGCAGGCGGTGCTTTCACTGAGTTGAGCTCTCAGCCTGCAACCTAACCTGGTCCAGGTTAGCCGCTAAGCATAAGTTACCATGGAGATAGCCTGCTAAAAAGAGAACCAGCTTCGTAGGACCGGAAAGCCGGAGTTTTCCTTGAAGTTAGCCGCTAAGAGAAAATCCTGCTTCGTAGTATACCCCCTGGGTTTGGGTCGAAGGTCTCTGTTGTCATCTTAGACAAACCTATCTCTGCAGTTTTAAAGGAGATTTTTGGTTACTGTCCTATAGTATGCATTGGAATGATTTAAAACCCGTTTATCCCAATAATTATAAAGGAGTACCTTGGAAATATGTGTTTATATAACTTGTGACTAAACTGTATGAACTTAGACTAAAGTGAACTATCTAAACACTCAGTCCTTTACCTCACTGAGCTGTAGCATCAGCCTCTCAGTCTGACTGGAGAGGACTCTCCTCCACATCATTGTAGAAACATCTGCTTCTTCCGATAGAGCAGCTAGCACCAGATGCTAATAACAACAGCGCCGGTACCGGGCGGTGCGCCCTTCTCTCTCTCCCTCGCACGTTGGCTGTGAGCGCCAGATAAGCCAACATCCCCCATTTGCATCACTTACAGCGCCCATCGTACAGGGCGAATGAAACGTGTAACCGGGATGAAAAGGGTGTTACATTTACTTAATTATGAATGTTGTTACATCGAGGCCGAAAATTAGGATGAGCCCCAACGGTCAAAAATGTTTTTTTCCCTCCCAGAGCTGCCAGCTCAGCGCCTCCACAGATCTGGTGGGCGAACATCTATAACGCCAGTGCTACGGGCCGGCCTGGAGTTCATATACTCTCTCTCTCTCTCTCTCTCTCTCTCTCTCTCAAGATGTGCTATTCACGCGGCACACCTGATGTTGCGGGTGTTATAAAATATATTCCATAATCGGTTTTCTTCATATTTTGTATGTATCTTTCGATGTTTGTTCAGCACTCAAAGGTCCAAGAAGTCCCACAATTGAATTTAATATTCATTTGACATGTGAACTATATCGTAAAGCGCTTCATGGGAGTAAAAAAGTCAACGATATGCATCCCTACTTGTAACACTTCTGATGAACATGAATACGCAAGTCTTTAATGTCTGATCACATGCCCTCCTCCCTGTGAAGGAACGTCCGTTGTTCCCGCATTGAATCAATCAACTGGGGACATGTTGGAAGACTGCCTGAGACTGGGGCTAGATCCAGGGGTTACAACAAAAGCCTTACAGACCCCACTGACATGATGGATAGAAGCTACACAGAGAGGATCTAATAGAGCAGGGTGCTATTAATGACTAGCAAGACAAAGAAACAAAAGAACAGCTTTTGATGGACATTTTGGAGGAAATCAAATGTTAGTTGGCCTTTTTATTATTATAACAATCAAATAACAAATCGTGCAAACCATAATAGTTCCTCAGAGCCTTCTGTTTAAAATTGACCAAGCAATAGCCAACCACTTAGATCAGGGGTGTCGAACTCAATTTCATCGCGGGCCACATCAGCATTATGGTTGCACTCAGTGTAACTTTAAGACTATATAAAAATACATATATAAATATATCATATATATAAAATAATGTATTATATTACATCATTGCCTCTGCATTGGATTATCATCGGACAGGGTAATAACTTCATAATTAATTGTCCCATGTGATCTGCTCTCGAGCCGTGACTACCGTACTTTTCGGACTATAAGCCGCGACTTTTTCCCCCCATTTTTTGTGTACAGCTACCGGCCACTAGGGAACCTCCTAAATCTATGGATATCACGGGTAAAATTAACCACCTTTAACTCTACGGGCTCTAGGACCGGTCCGCGCCCGCCACCTTTAAGCGGCGGGCTCCAGCAGGAAAAGCTGGAGGCCAAAGAGAGAGACAGGTAGCGCGCCAAAGTAAAAGTGGAACCGAGAGACAGAACGAGAGCGAGACAGACGGACAATTTAGCTGCTGCCGCTTATATGCAGGTGCGCTTTATAGTCCAACAGGTATGGTAATTAAAACTGCATGGTGGTAATTAAACTAATTCCTGTTTTAGAGAAGCCAACCCAGGTGTGCCGAGATGGGTAAACGGTACTGCTGACATTACACTGATCAGGTGATGTGGTTACAGTGCAAAGTCAATGTGATGTCACTCTGAAGTCATTCACAAATCCTTATTGGCTGTGACATTCTGCTGATGTGGCTGTTCTCAGTGCGCCGTGCTGTGTGGTCATCTCTAGTCATAATGCACTGAGGGCTGCAGCGTGCAGAGACTCGTGTTTCAGAGGGTTAGCGCAGACCTACCTGCTTACTGATTCAGGATCAGTATCACATAACCCTCCCTGCAATAAATAATCTAACAGATAATGCAGAACCGTGGGTGTAGAAAGCAGTATTCATCACTACTCACTACAGTACTCAGATCCTTTACTCAAGTAAAAGTACAAATTCTATCGTTTTAAAATAATCCCATACATGTAGAAGTCCTGATTTCAGAGTCAAAGTAAGGTATGAGCATCAAAATATACTTAGAGTACAACACGTAGAAGTATTAATTCTGCACAATGACCCATTTCTGAATACAATTAAGTACAGAATAATTATAATTACCTGGCGTAAAATACACAACCTATGAGCTGCACATTTACCAGCTGTGATAAACACATGAATGCATCAATTATAATCAATCAAATATTATTTTTAAATGGGCTAATCTGCATGATGAGAGCTTTCACTTTTGGTACTTTAAGTAGATTTTGATGCAGGACTTTCACTTGTAACAGAGTATTCTTACACTCGGGTACTTCTACTTTAACTTAGTACAAAAAACAGAATAACAAAATATTATTTAATAATATGTCACTGTGAAAAGAGACAATATACTATGTATATTTTAATGTGTGATTGTGTTTGTATTATTTGACTTTAACTATATATTTATTTGTTGTTCCTCTATTTTATTTTCTCTTCACTATATATGTAAAGCGTCTTTGAGCACCTGTAAAAGCGCTAACAAATTAAATATATTATTATTATTATATTTTACTTGAGTAAAGGATCCGAGTACTTTACTTTAATCCTAACATATGTCATATATTATTCTGAAATGGATCAATCTGCATAGTGAGTACTGCATGTTGAATGCAGGACTTTTACTGTAACAGAGTATTCCTACACTCTGGTACTTCTACTTTTACTCAAGTATAAGATCTGAGTACTTCTCCCACCTCTGTGTACTTCACCTTAAATCATAAAATATGTAATATATTATTCTGAAATGGACCAACCTGCATAATGAGTACTTATACTTCTGGTACATTTTGATGCCAATACTTTTGTACTTTTACTTGAGTAAGATGTTGAATGCAGGACTTTTAATGTAACAGAGTATTCCTACACTCTTGTACTTCTTCTTGTATTTAAGTACAAGATACTGAGTACTTCTCCCACCTCTGTTCACTACATCAAACCCCTGCTCACACACTGGTGAATAAAGGGCTGATTCTGAGGCTAATATGAACGGATCAGACCTGGCTGTCACAACGGGCCTCACATCTCATGTCCTCGACAAATGTATAATACATGTCACTTCACCAATCTTACCTTGATGATTAAAAAGCCTCCATAGCTTCGTGAATAGTATCCCCATGGCTGACGGTTAGGTGTTTTGATGCCAGCTTGTAAAGAATCCGTGGAGCTAGCTAGCGTTGATGCTAATCAGTGCTATCAACTTTACCTAGCCAGCCAGCTAGCTAACTACACACACGAAGAGCTGTCAAGGCTTTTAAGTACAACCGCCATACTCGTGTGAATTTTTCTGGATAGTTCCCCTCACGCAGGATGGTACATATGAGTGTGTGGGTTAATTGTTTCCCGAAAAGAAAAGCGAAACTGTAGCCGCTGAGCTAGCATCAGCTGCTGTTGTGAAGTGCGCTGCGCTAGTTAGCTCAGCTGTCAACATCTGCGCATGCGTACAAGCACAATCCTATTGGGGCAAAGTATGTACACACAATTGCGGTGGAAGAAGTACTCAGATTGTGTGCGTGTGTACAAGTAACTGAAGTAAAAGTATTGGCATTACACTATACTTAAAGTAACACAAGTAAAAGTAAATGTACTTAGTTATTTCCCACCTCGGACAGTGTGTGAGCAGTGGTCAAATGTAGGTAGAAGGTGGAAGAAGTTGCCCTTAATAATACAGTTAATTATACCATACCGTTTTTACATTGTAGATTGATAATGACTATAGGAAAATGAAAACAAACACACATATAGCAATAATACTATATTATGTCCATGTTTACTAATTATTGACTACTGCAGACACAGACCATTCTAAATAGCATGTTAAACTAGTGAATAATTATGTTGTACTGAAACAATCAGTCAATACATTCATTAGTTGAGCTGGAAAATGGCAGAAATTCTCTTTAAAAAACAAATATGTTATGGTTTGATACACCAATCATCTACACAGCTTTGAGTTATATAATTCAAAGAAAGCAAGACATTTGAAGGCATGGCTTTAAGCTCTGGAAAATGTCTTTTTTGTAATCTTGTAATCCCACTGATTGAAAGATGTATCAATAAAAAATATATATGTTATATTTTCTTAAGATATATGGAGCAATAAAGACAAACTGTGTGTTTATGTACAACAGCATAAGGGCAGTTTATTTCATTACAATTGTAAAATTACAGCGCACACAAATTCTCTAATCAATGCATCATTCTCACACAGGCAGGATTGAAATCTTTTAAATTGTTGCCTCAGAGTTTTGAAACAACAACAATAAAAGCTACTGTATATGGCAGATAAGAACAAAAGTCTCCTTGTTGGTCTTCCTCTTCCAGACTCTCTGGAGCACAATGAGATCTCTGGCCTAAACGAACAGGAGGGAATGTTGAAAACCTTGTGAACTTCAACACACATTTAGTTACAAGATACATGTCATTAAAGGCTTATGATATATTGATCCTGTATCAGCCGGCAGCATACAAGTGCATCCATCTGATTAAGAACATGTCAGGAACTTCTGTTAAAGTAAAACACATGTTGATAAAGACAGCCACCCTGCCCAAGTGCTTTCAAATAGGAGTCTGTAATGCATCTCAAATTAAATACAAAGAAAAGGCTTCAGCGGAAAACATGAACATGGATGCCTGATAGATTGCTACTCAATGTTAATTTAGTTCTTCTTTACAACAAGTATGTTTTGTTCTAAATCAAATGTTTGAAGGTGTATGCAAGGCTCTGGAAATAAGTAATGATTGGACTGTCGTTGTCTGTACTGAAAGTGAGCATTTTGATAAATTAAAAGTTTCGGTTCGATTATTTTTGACGGTATTTACACACGGAAGCCCTCAATATAAGTCACTTGCTAAAATCTAACTATCTTTTCCCAAATGATGTTCAGCCAATCACATGACAGGAAACTGCTGATAAATGCATGGCACATGAGAAACATGCTGGCATGACAACGTATTATCCTGGAAGAGTTCCTTAGATAAAGTAATATATATTTTCTTGAAACAACTAAATCATTAATTCCTTTACCATTCAACATAGAATTGATTCCCCCTCACATGGGTGATAAACGCTACATCTGTCCGCACGCTTCTCGGTCTGAATGACCTCTCATTCCTGAGGTTTGGAGCTATGAAATACGTATCTGCACGATTCCTTTTTTACATGTCTGTATTGATACGGTCAATGGCATCCCACAATAACAAAGAGATGGCTCAGGGAGCTACCGTATGAACCCTGAAGAGGTCACCACAACAACATTCATGTCACTTCGAAAGCAAATGTGTGAAACTCAAAACAGATTTATTACACTCACATCGCGGACACACTTTAAAAGATGCATTATACTCTTCTTAACCCTGCTTTTGGACGCGTGCAAACAGGTTATGTGCTGAGCATCCCCTTTTGGTCCTTTGTGGCACTGAGTCAGGAAGTGACCTGTCCTTTCTGCATGCTACTGTAACAGCTGACACGTCACACACCTGCTAGTGTACTTCACATCTGGGGCGTATTCAGGTTCGCTCATTTTAAACTTGCCCTTGTGCTACTTTCTCAACCAGTCCCTTTCCCTTGGTTCACGTCACAAAGCAAGAGCAGGACCCTTACTCGTTTTTAAAGTTCAAATGCTCAATTGGCAGGAGCCGAGGCCCAACAGGAGAAATGAAGGTACTACACATCGACAACGGGTTGTTACAGTCCAAATGAATGTAGTAGTTTCATCACAGATCTGCCTTCATTGTCCACATCCTACACTTTGTTTAGATTTACAGATCAGTGCCGCTGCCTGGAGTCCTGGCTGTATCCTCCTGGGGATCCTCGGTTACGATGCGGATGGTAAGCATCCTGGTAGGGGTCCTGATATTCCTCCTCCACCAGAGGGGAGTGGTCTCGGCTGTGTTGCGATCCGGAGGACAAGCGGTTTTGATTTTTCCGCGCTCGTTCGTTGTGGTAGTTCTCGTCGGCGGCCATCAGGCTGCGGCGCTCCACAGGAGAAAGGTCTGCCGTCGTGTGGTTGCTGTTGCGGTTTCTTTGAGCCTGTTTGAGGGAGAACATATATATTTAATGAGTTTGAGTTTATTACATTTTCAACAACAACAAAACACGTCATAGAAAACCCAAAATAGGGTCTCAAGAGATTGGCAGAAAGAGAAGAGAAAAACATATTTAAACGTATTTAACTGAGTCAAAATAAAAGATGTTAAGTACGTTTTTATTATATGTTTTTAATTTCATTTTATTTTATATTGTATAATGTACACAGTGGCTTATGTTTGTATGTTTAATGTATATTTGATATCTTGTTAGTTGTACCCATGTGTATTAGCTTATTATGTATATTTATAATACTGTATATTGTATATTTTCTACCCATACATGTATATTTTTAGTGTTAATGTTTATTTGTATTATTTATTTTATATTATATAATTTGTTATAAGTAGTTGAGTCCTTTATAGTGTGTTCTAACTTATTTTGTAAATGTATAATGTGTATTTCTTTGTATTGTGTACTCAATAAAGTTACTTGATACATCTTTCTACTGCTACTATATTACTGTAATATTTTCTATTTGATCTTATTTCGTCCTCATGTGCAATGCCTTGTTAACACGCGGCCGTGACAAACAATTTCCCAGTTTGGGATCAATAAAGTATGATGTAATCTAATCCAGAAGGTTGATAAAAGTTATATTTAAATGGCATTAATTGAACAGGAAAGCATACAAAAACACACACACACACACCACACACACACACACACACACATTTCATATAACTGTATTAGGTTAGTTGAAAGCAATATTATTAAGCTGAACCTTATATTTTGTACTTTTTGCTTTCAACTAACCACATACAGTTATGGGAAATCTGTTGAGATTGTACATTGGATTAAATTCCTTAAAGTAAACGTTTCAGTTCGTTCAGCGCAGTAATACATGATCAGGGATGTCAGGCTTTAAACCAAACTAAAGTGAATTCTCAATCGTTTTCTACCTGGATGACAGCGGGGTACGGAGAGAGCGCAGTGGAGCCCAGATTGCGGCCCAGCAGGGGGTTGAGAGGCGTGCTCAGTGAAGTGTGAGCGGCACGCCAGTACGCCTCCAGGTACTCTGACAGGTGTTCACATGCATCCTCCAGCTGGTTCTCATCCAGGATGATATCAAACATCTCCTAAAGGGCGGAGGGGATCAGAGTCAGAATACCTTTACGAGTCCCACAGAGGGGACATCTACATTGTTACAGCAGAAGAAGAGCCAAAGACAGCTTAATGTTACTAAGAAGCATGCATACAAAGGTTCAAAATACACATCCTGTAACAGTTCTGAGGATTTAGCAGCCAGGTATATATTGCGCAGTTATTAACGGCATATATATATATTACACATATTGCACATAGTCGGTTGGTATTTTAACAACAAGGGGTGTTATAGTCTCTGTGTGTGTGTGTGTGTGTGTGTGTGTGTGTGCGTGTGTGGGGGGGGGTCTACCAGGGAGGGAAAAGGGAGGAAAGTAGAGTCTCACATCTGGTAAAAGTAAGGAGTTAGGTCCCACAAATGAACTGTGATGGGATTTGTTTTCTCTCACCAGTGAAGGCAAATTAAAGATGAGATTTGTTTGTTTGTGCAATGCCGAGATCTCATGACCTTTATTCTATCATTTATTTGTTCTCTAGTCGAATCTCAGGTTTAACATTAATTATCACGGTGCTTAACGGTCTGTTTGCATTGACAAGATGTGCTATTCACGCGGCACACCTGATGGCGGGTGTTATAAAAGATATTCCATAATCGTTTTTCTTCATATTTAATGTATTTTTCATTGTTTGTCCAGTATTAGAAAGGTCCAAGAAGTCCCACCATTGAATTTAATATTCATTTGACATGTTAACTACCGTAAAGCGCTTCATGGGAGTAATTGTGGGATGATACATTTTCAAAGTATCACGATATGTCGAGGTTGAGTATCTGTATCGTTCAGTGTTATCGGTATCGTAAAAAAGTCAACGATATGCATCCCTTAATTCTGGATATGAAAGTTTGAAGTTGACTCACAGAAGGACACTGAGATAGTTTCTCCGCTGCAACAAGCTGCACGTTCAGGTGTTTGCTTTGAGATTTCCCTCTTGATTTGATCAGCCGCTGCAGGACCTGTGGCAAGCAAATACACATTAGAACATACATGTTGAAGTCAAGATGCAAGACTCAAGGCTTTCTTGTCATGTGCACGTTAGCTACAGTGTAGATGGCAATGAAAACGTAGGGCACAGTCTCCTCCAACAGTGCAACACATAGGACATATTGAATGAATATTCTTAGCATTGCATTTGATATTACGGTAATCCAAAACTGAAAGTAATCAGGTTACATTACTTGTATATTTTGATACTCAGATTAGGTTATAGATTACATTTGTTTACAGGTTGCTAGTAATTGTTTTTTTTGGTATCCAAGCCTGCGATCCTACCTTAGGTGAGGACACTTTGACGTGGACGATGATGGGTGCTAATGACGTCTTGATGAGCTGTGCAGGATGGTTAATGGTGTCTGCGTCCAACACCACCAGCTGTAGAGACCGGGCCAGCTCAAAGATCCTCTCTATCTCACTCTGGACCTCCGCTGCATCAAGACAACAACGATATAGCAGAAAAACAATTAAAGTATGAGTTAGAAACAGTCATTTCACGCTGTGGCATACAGTATATTAAAGGGGCCATATTCTGCTCATTTTCAGGTTCATATCAGTATGTCGTGTCTCTACTTTAAAGAGTCCTCTCCTGCTGATGTTCAGGTGTATATCAGCGTGTAGTGTCTCTACTTTAAAGAGTCCTCTCCTGCTGATGTTCAGGTGTATATCAGTATGTAGTGTCTCTACTTTAAAGAGTCCTCTCCTGCTGATGTTCAGGTGTATATCAGTATGTAGTGTCTCTACTTTAAAGAGTCCTCTCCTGCTGATGTTCAGGTGTATATCAGTATGTAGTGTCTCTACTTTAAAGAGTCCTCTCCTGCTGATGTTCAGGTGTATATCAGTATGTAGTGTCTCTACTTTAAAGAGTCCTCTCCTGCTGATGTTCAGGTGTATATCAGTATGTAGTGTCTCTACTTTAAAGAGTCCTCTCCTGCTGATGTTCAGGTGTATATCAGTATGTAGTGTCTCTACTTTAAAGAGTCCTCTCCTGCTGATGTTCAGGTGTATATCAGTATGTAGTGTCTCTACTTTAAAGAGTCCTCTCCTGCTGATGTTCAGGTGTATATCAGTATGTAGTGTCTCTACTTTAAAGAGTCCTCTCCTGCTGATGTTCAGGTGTATATCAGTATGTAGTGTCTCTACTTTAAAGAGTCCTCTCCTGCTGATGTTCAGGTGTATATCAGTATGTAGTGTCTCTACTTTAAAGAGTCCTCTCCTGCTGATGTTCAGGTGTATATCAGTATGTAGTGTCTCTACTTTAAAGAGTCCTCTCCTGCTGATGTTCAGGTGTATATCAGTATGTAGTGTCTCTACTTTAAAGAGTCCTCTCCTGCTGATGTTCAGGTGTATATCAGTGTGTAGTGTCTCTACTTTAAAGAGTCCTCTCCTGCTGATGTTCAGGTGTATATCAGTATGTAGTGTCTCTACTTTAAAGAGTCCTCTCCTGCTGATGTTCAGGTGTATATCAGTATGTAGTGTCTCTACTTTAAAGAGTCCTCTCCTGCTGATGTTCAGGTGTATATCAGTATGTAGTGTCTCTACTTTAAAGAGTCCTCTCCTGCTGATGTTCAGGTGTATATCAGTATGTAGTGTCTCTACTTTAAAGAGTCCTCTCCTGCTGATGTTCAGGTGTATATCAGTATGTAGTGTCTCTACTTTAAAGAGTCCTCTCCTGCTGATGTTCAGGTGTATATCAGTATGTAGTGTCTCTACATGTCTCCATGCTTTAATGTTCAAAAAGCTCTTTATTTTTCTCATCCTGCCTGTGCTGCAGCACCTCTTTTCACCCTCTGTCTGAAACCAGAGCCCAGTCTGCTCTGATTGGTTAGCTGGCTCTGTTGTGATTTGTCAACTGCTGAAAGATGTCCCGCCCCTTAGCCAATCACGTACAATGTGTTGGATTGCTAGCCAATAGAAGCGTGAGTGTTACATAGTGATGTCACTTTGTTCAGGAAGTAAACAAAGGAGTCCAATGGAGACGTTTCAGGCAGGGTGAGACATTTGGGATTTTAGCCTTTGCAGACCATTTACAAAAACCTATATAATACACTACATGTCACAAGTTAGACACATCTATTGTTGTTTGTTTGGCGGCTCATCCAAACTCTCCTATCATTTCAGATCCCGCCTTCCTCCAGGCCCTTGTAATCAGCTCACTCCCCTCGCCTGGTCTCCTCAGCCCTTCCCCTCACCTGCTACTCATTCCCTCATCACTCCACAGTATTTACACCACCTCACTATCACTTGTCCTTTGCCAGATTGTCTTGTCGTTTCCGCCAAGCTCTCCAGTGAGTGTTGTGCTCTAGTCCCGAGTTTTGTCCTGCCCAGTTTTTGATTCCTGCCTGCCTGTTTACGGATCTCGAGTTCCCGCCTGCTCCCCGTCTGGTTTTGGTTGCCTGTCTGACGGATTTCCTGGTTTTGACCCTGCCTGTCCCCGACCTGAATAAACTGAACATTGCTAAAAACTGGTTGTATCCGAGTCGTGCTATTGGGTTCTGATCTGTACCTGTGATCGTGACACTACAGGAAAGGGGAAACCCTCAAAAGCATAATAGAGCCTCTTTAAAGTAATCCAAAAGGACCAGAAAATAATTAGTTTGATTACTCCTATATTGCGACACTTGGATTAGGTTACTACACTGAACAAAAATATCAACGCAACACTTTTGTTTTTGCTCCCATTTCTCATGAGATGAACTCAAAGATCTAAAACATTTTCTATAAACACAAAATAACCATTTCTCTCAAATATTGTTCACAAATCTGAACAAATCTGTGATAGTGAGCACTTCTCCTTTGCCGAGATAATCCATCCCACCTCACAGGCGTGGCATATCCAGATGCTGATTAGGGTTAGGGTAATGTTGTGAATCGAGTGGCCTGTGTTCGTCGTTCATTACATACGCCTGCCCATACCATAACCCCAACACCACCATGGGCCACTCGATTCACAACATTACCCTAACCCTTACCCTACCCCTACCCTCACACCAGATACTGCCTGGTTTTCGGACCCCCCCAGACCCCCCAATAAAGAAAACTGCACGTTTCAGAGTGGCCTTTTATGGTGGCCAGCCTAAAGCACACCTGTGCAATAATCATGCTGTCTAATCAGCATCTTGATATGCCACGCCTGTGAGGTGGGATGGATTATCTCGGCAAAGGAGAAGTGCTCACTATCACAGATTTGTTCAGATTTGTGAACAATAGTTGAGAGAAATGTTTATTTTGTGTCTATAGAAAATGTTTTAGATCTTTGAGTTCATCTCATGAGAAATGGGAGCAAAAACAAAAGTGTTGCGTTTATATTTTTGTTCAGTGTAATTACATTTCTTGCACATCGTTATTGTAACAGAACTGAACCCTGGTTATAACCATCCATTCAGAGACATTCACCCACAACACATGCACATCGTTGAGCGGAGCAGTGAGCTTTACCCAGGCTGGAGCGGGTGTTGGATCTCTCGATGATGGCCCTCTTACTGGGGTTGTTTAATACTGACCTCTTGGCCAACGATATGTCAGCTGTTACCCTTGTGATGGATATCCTGAAACGAAACACACACACGTCATACAGAGGAAAGCGGCAGGAGGATGACTCAGTATGTGACACTTCTCTGTATGTATGGTTGCTCACTTCCCTTCGAACTTGTGCTTCAGGAAGTCGAACAGCGCCTTCTGCATCATATCTGTCACCTGCAGCCATGAAGAGGAGAAGAAGAAGAATCAAGCAAGAGAGTGTAACGTCCCGTCCCCACGGCAGCGTGCGTTGAAACTTCAACGCTTCTGCCCATTCACTTTGGGGTGACGTCACGCTTTGCCGAACTGCATTGTGGTTCCGTCGTTTCGCTTTGCCCGCGTTGCTCGCTTCAAAAGTTGAGCAATGTTCAACTTTTGAAGCTTCGACGGAGGCGTCAGCCAATCAAACCATATGCCAGTACAAGCTCAAGCCAATCAAACCGTGGGCGGGAGATTCACGTGATTGGTTGTTGGTCGAGTTTCAGACACACCCACCGGCAACCTTCAACGCACGCCGCCGTGTGGACGCTGCGTTAGTGGACTCTTATTATTCATTCTGTAAGTGTGTATTCAGGTTGCTGCTGTGAATTACACACTCTTACACACCGAGCGATTCGTCTACAGTCTCTTTCCTTTCAGCTCTCTCGGCAGAGCAGGCCACATTCCAAAGAGTGATTAAGAGTTACAATGAGAAGTGTCGCAAAAACCGACGCACAGATGATGAATTGGGGGAATTGCAAAGTGCAGCTTCGAGTCTCTCCTGACGAGTAGGACTTCATGTCTGAGGCCTTGAATCAAAACAGTAGCTGTCTCTTTTGTTAGTGTTTCTGCAGATTTGAACAAGTTAAAAGTTTCCTTGAAATATTTGTTGCAGAAAATCAAACAATAACTAAAGGACCATAAGTCAGAAAATATCAGAGCCTAGCTCACACTCTTTGTCATCGACACAAGCCCAGCACTCAACATGTGGATTAATACATTAAAGGAGCCCTACTATGCTCACATATCAGTATGTAGTGTCTCTACTTTAAAGAGTCCTCTCCTGCTGATGTTCAGGTGTATATCAGTATGTAGTGTCTCTACTTTAAAGAGTCCTCTCCTGCTGATGTTCAGGTGTATATCAGTATGTAGTGTCTCTACTTTAAAGAGTCCTCTCCTGCTGATGTTCAGGTGTATATCAGTGTGTAGTGTCTCTACTTTAAAGAGTCCTCTCCTGCTGATGTTCAGGTGTATATCAGTATGTAGTGTCTCTACTTTAAAGAGTCCTCTCCTGCTGATGTTCAGGTGTATATCAGTATGTAGTGTCTCTACTTTAAAGAGTCCTCTCCTGCTGATGTTCAGGTGTATATCAGTATGTAGTGTCTCTACTTTAAAGAGTCCTCTCCTGCTGATGTCCAGGTGTATATCAGTATGTAGTGTCTCTACTTTAAAGAGTCCTCTCCTGCTGATGTTCAGGTGTATATCAGTATGTAGTGTCTCTACTTTAAAGAGTCCTCTCCTGCTGATGTTCAGATGTATATCAGTATGTAGTGTCTCTACTTTAAAGAGTCCTCTCCTGCTGATGTTCAGGTGTATATCAGTATGTAGTGTCTCTACTTTAAAGAGTCCTCTCCTGCTGATGTTCAGATGTATATCAGTATGTAGTGTCTATACATGTCTCCATGCTCTAATGTTCAAAAAGCTCTTTATTTTTCTCATACTGTCTGTGCTGCAGCACCTCTTTTCACCCTCTGTCTGAAACCAGAGCCCAGTCTGCTCTGATTGGTTAGCCGGCTCTGTTGTGATTGGTCAACCGTTTAGAGATGTCCCGCCTCCTTATCCTATCACGTACAATGTGTTGGAGCGCTAGCCAATATGAGTGTTACATAGTGATGTCACTGTGTTACGGATGTACACATCGGAATTTCCCCACTGGGATGATTAAAGGTTGATCTTAATCGTAAACAAAGAAGTCAAAACACACAGGGATCGTAGCCTCTGCAGACCATTTACATCCACACAAAGCTATAGAACACATTACAGGAAAGGGACAACCCCCAAAAGCCTAATAGCGCCACACATATAAGCCTCTCCTATACTGGCAACCAATAAGAAGCCAGAGATGTTGTACGCCATGATGCTGGCTCATCTGAAGTGCCGTCTGACATGGAGTCATCGCAATGAGCCGTCTGACCTGATGCTATGAACACGCCGAGCTCTCCACTCGACCTGTGGAAACACTGCACACCGCTCAGCCCGAAAGACCGCAGAGCACTCATCTCTGCTTCTAATTTCAAACTGTGCTCCACGATGCAGTTTACCCAGAAGGTTGTTACCACGGCAACAGCGGAATGGGAGGTGGAGACTGTGATTCCATGACAACTGACTCTTTCTCAGACCTCCTCCTCTTCCTTCTCTTCCTCCTCTTCCTCAGTGTGAGTCTATACGTCTACTGCCTGGATCTGCTTTATGGTTTCCACTTTCTTTGCTTCTGTTTCTAATTCAGCAGGTGAACCTACACGTTCATAACATAGTGTGTGTGAGCTCAACTGTGTGTGTTCAACTAAAACGGAGCATGTTCTGTCAGCTCACATTTTATTTCTGCTTTTTTAAACTGTAGTGTGTGCTCATGTGTTTCAGTGTTGGCGTATCGGCTGAGTGTGCTTCATGAAAGGCAGGTTTAACTATAAATGAAACCATTTTTGATCCTAAATACATTTTCTTTTCTACGGTCACATTGTCCCGTTGTCTTTAAATATACAAAAGACCTTTTCATATTTCCTTTATTATGTCACTGGACACACTCTTGTACAGGTAACTTGTAATTGTAAGGAATATATGTTCTAAGTAACCCTCCTATCCCTGCATGTGGAAGAGCCAGACTGATGGAGGATCAGCAGAGAGTCTTTTACCTCGTAACCTTTGAGGGAGGGTCCCACCAGGACAACAGGCCTCATGGAGGGGACCACGTCATAGGGAGGGACGTGCTCAGCCTGCAGACATACAGTCACAATGTAAAGGTTTCATCAATATATTACAGCTCTCAGATATATACAGAGCCTGTCTCTGATTGGCTGAAACACCAAACAGATCATTGCAGCATTACCCATAATCCCCTCTGTTGTTGATGTAGAAGAGACATGAAGAAGAGGGGACATGTTGATGTAGAAGAGACATGAAGAAGAGGGGACACATGTTGATGAAGACGAGACATGAAGAAGAGGGGACACATGTTGATGTAGAAGAGACATGAAGAAGAGGGGACACATGTTGATGTGAGACAGAAGAGGGGACACATGTTGATGTAGAAGAGACATGAAGAAGAGGGGACACATGTTGATGTAGAAGAGGGGACACTGTGATGAGAAGAGGGGACACATGTTGATGTAGAAGAGACATGAAGAAGAGGGGACACATGTTGATGTAGAAGAGACATGAAGAAGAGGGGGACACATGTTGATGTAGAAGAGACATGAAGAAGAGGGGACACATGTTGATGAAGACGAGACATGAAGAAGAGGGGACACATGTTGATGTAGAAGAGACATGAAGAAGAGGGGACACATGTTGATGTAGAGAGAAGAGGGGACACATGTTGATGTAGAAGAGACATGAAGAAGAGGGGACACATGTTGATGAAGAAGAGACATGAAGAAGAGGGGACACATGTTGATGTAGAAGAGACATGAAGAAGAGGGGACACATGTTGATGTAGAAGAGACATGAAGAAGAGGGGACACATGTTGATGTAGAAGAGACATGAAGAAGAGGGGACACATGTTGATGTAGAAGAGACATGGAGAAGAGGGGACACATGTTGATGTAGAAGAGACATGAAGAAGAGGGGACACATGTTGATGTAGAAGAGACATGAAGAAGAGGGGACACATGTTGATGTAGAAGAGACATGAAGAAGAGGGGACACATGTTGATGTAGAAGAGACATGGAGAAGAGGGGGACACATGTTGATGTAGAAGAGACATGAAGAAGAGGGGACACATGTTGATGTAGAAGAGACATGAAGAAGAGGGGACACATGTTGATGTAGAAGAGACATGAAGAAGAGGGGACACATGTTGATGTAGAAGAGACATGAAGAAGAGGGGACACATGTTGATGTAGAAGAGACATGAAGAAGAGGGGACACATGTTGATGTAGAAGAGACATGAAGAAGAGGGGACACATGTTGATGTAGAAGAGACATGAAGAAGAGGGGACACATGTTGATGTAGAAGAGACATGAAGAAGAGGGGACACATGTTGATGTAGAAGAGACATGAAGAAGAGGGGACACATGTTGATGTAGAAGAGACATGAAGAAGAGGGGACACATGTTGATGTAGAAGAGACATGAAGAAGAGGGGACACATGTTGATGTAGAAGAGACATGAAGAAGAGGGGGACACATGTTGATGTAGAAGAGACATGAAGAAGAGGGGACACATGTTGATGTAGAAGAGACATGAGAAGAGGGGACACATGTTGATGTAGAAGAGACATGAAGAAGAGGGGACACATGTTGATGTAGAAGAGACATGAAGAAGAGGGGACACATGTTGATGTAGAAGAGACATGAAGAAGAGGGGACACATGTTGATGTAGAAGAGACATGAGAAGAGGGGACACATGTTGATGTAGAAGAGACATGAAGAAGAGGGGACACATGTTGATGTAGAAGAGACATGAAGAAGAGGGGACACATGTTGATGTAGAAGAGACATGAAGAAGAGGGGACACATGTTGATGTAGAAGAGACATGAAGAAGAGGGGACACATGTTGATGTAGAAGAGACATGAAGAAGAGGGGACACATGTTGATGTAGAAGAGACATGAAGAAGAGGGGACACATGTTGATGTAGAAGAGACATGAAGAAGAGGGGACACATGTTGATGTAGAAGAGACATGAAGAAGAGGGGACACATGTTGATGTAGAAGAGACATGAAGAAGAGGGGACACATGTTGATGTAGAAGAGACATGAAGAAGAGGGGACACATGTTGATGTAGAAGAGACATGAAGAAGAGGGGACACATGTTGATGTAGAAGAGACATGAAGAAGAGGGGACACATGTTGATGTAGAAGAGACATGAAGAAGAGGGGACACATGTTGATGTAGAAGAGACATGGAGAAGAGGGGACACATGTTGATGTAGAAGAGACATGAAGAAGAGGGGACACATGTTGATGAAGAAGAGACATGAAGAAGAGGGGACACATGTTGATGTAGAAGAGACATGGAGAAGAGGGGACACATGTTGATGAAGAAGAGGGGACACATGTTGATGTAGAAGAGACATGTAGAAGAGGGGACACATGTTGATGTAGAAGAGACATGGAGGAGTGGATTCTGCACCATAGGTCCCCTTTAATATGAATGGAAGGAAACCAACACTCTTCCACACCATGTAAATGCAAATGTTTCACTTTTTCTTTTTTTAATGTTTGTATTTGATTATTTTATATTTACAAGAGTAAAGCAAACCATATTGTATTAGTGATATATAAAATAAGCAAATTAAATGTCTAACAAAATAAATATAAAAATGTGAACATTAAAAAGTTAAAACATTGGAAAGAATGGAAAAATGATTCAAATTGAAAAAAATTTTTTTACATTTAAAATAATTGGGTTGGAAATGTCAACACTCACCACTTTCTGTTTTTGCTTTCCTGAAAGGAAAAACAGGATCAGTTATAAACGCTGACTGCATACTGGCCTGTGCCGATATGAGAAATCACATCAGACATCATGAAGCCTCACAGGAGCTGAATACATAGCGAACACAGACAAAGTGCAAACCCTGAGGTAAACGGTTCCTTCTGTATCAGTGGACAACATTTCCTCTCAGATAGACTTGTTTATTGTTGTTGTTGTTGTTGTTGTTGTTGTTGTTGTTGTTGTTGTTGTTGTTGTTGTTGTTGGACTAACCTGCAGAGTTTGGGTTCGGCTTGAATGTTCCCGACACCATGTCTCCCAGACTAGTGGAGGAATTCGCGCTGGTCTTACTGCTGGTGATGAGAGCAGGAGGGAGAAGAAGATATCGACATTTTAAATATAATCTGATGACTCAAAAATACTAAAAAGATACTAAAACTAGACCGTAACAGTTACAGTTTTCCTTGAAGATGAGACTGTACGGCCCAGATATTTAGTCGACTAAACCACGAGAAGGTTAACCAAATGTGAATAAAAGACATTTGACACGACAGGACTATTACACACACTGTATGCTGTGTAATAAATTGATACTATCTAGATATTGTGATGTAAAACTACATGCCGCCTTACATTTTGGATTTCATCGTATTGCACACTTTTTTTCTTGTTTTTTTAAAGGTCACCTATCATGCTATTTTTAGGCAATAGCATGGGTCTCAGATATATCAAAACATATAAAAAAACACGTCTATGAAGTGTTTTGCTCAAAACACCAAACTGATCCCCCGTTCTAGCCACGCCTCATATCCCTCTATTTCACTTCCTGTTTCAAAAGTGCTGATTTGGGGATAAAGCTTTAAAAAAGGAGGGGTCTGAGCTCATGCGGGACCCGGCAGCTACCGTCTAAACTAAATGCTGCCGTGATGAAACGCCATATCATGGATTATCAAGGATCTGAAACAGTCTGGAGCTCAAAGGCTTTCTCTCTTGCCGGTTACACCACAAGGTGAGTTCCTTTCTACTTCCTGCTTCTTCACACACATGCTCTCCAGCACAGGTTAGCTCTGAGTGTTAGCGATGCTAATGTGAACACCGACCATATTACGCCCAAAACAGTCGGGCATTGTTTCTGATAGCAACGTTTCTGATTGGGCCGTGGGTCCACATTTCAGATATTACGTCATATCGGACGCACATCTGGATCAGCTCCGTTGTTCCCCGTTTTTAGAGATTTGGGTACGGAGGAAAAGAGAGAGGGTTTTATTTCCTGACGCTGCGTGAGTTCCCCGACACACCGGGGACACAGTGATGTATAGAAGACATCAAAAAGTGCATTTTGCAAGATAGGTCCCCTTTAACAATTAGTCAGTATGTCCACATTACTGATTATGATTTACCAAAAATCTCATAGTGTTAATATTTTGTGAAAGCACCAATAGTGATTCCTACAATAATTGTATTGTGTTTGATCAGAAATATGTGACATTTGTCCTCCAGTCCTCCTTTCCTCCAGACTTGCATGATTTAGTCATAATGCTGCTATAAAGGTATTTTTGCAAATTCCCTCGGGTTTGGTGTCTCAAATATGTTGCGGGACATACAATTCGTTATGCTGTGTCCGTAATAATACTTATTAATTGAACTCAGACCCCATCTGGTGGAAGATTCAGTGGTGGGCAGGATCCCAGCTCCCCTCAGAGATGTTGGACCAGACATCACAGCTCAGCTTTCATCCACCTGACTTCCTCTCTATCCTCCATCTTTACTGCCAGGCTTTTCCTCATCCCTTCACTCATCCCCAAACCCTCCAACTGTCCTTATGCCGTTGGATCCGCTCTATCAGAGACGGCTGATTCCTGCACTTCATGAACCCTCCCGAGTCCCAGGCCTCCCACGCTATTCACTGTTAAGGTTGAGCAGCGCAGGGTGGACCCAAAGTACTATCTTTACCTCTATTCGCAAAAAGTACCCACGAAACCCCAACAGAAAACCAGAACTTAAATACACACATGACCAATCAAGAAGACCCGACACCGCAGGGGAGGGGAGGGAAAACCCAAAGAGGTTCACCAGGGGAAAATAATCAAATAATCAATCCGGAGGGAAGACACAAAGACACCAGGTGAACAGAATCAGATAATCAGACAGGCCATAGCTACGTTGGTCCACAGGGCAAAACGTAGTATATTCACAAATAACCCTCTCAAGAAGTGACATGGATACAATAGAGGTTTCTCAATACTCAAATTTCCCCTCTTCTCTCCTCAGTTCTCCTCCTCAGTCCTCCGCTCGCATCTCCTGTGGGCGGGACTAAGTATCGAGGATAGGAGTCGAGGAGGGGACATTTAAGAATTGAGAAACCTCTAATATTTTGTAAACAAAAACATGGAGCTCCAATAATCTTCGTAATATCTATCAAACTATGGATCCTACACATCCACTGGACGTAGATTCTAAAAGTACAAACTACACTTCTCGCTAGAAATGTAATCAAAAAGCATTTTAATGCCCAAACTATCAACAATTTAGGTTTTTCCACTAAAAATAAATCGGGTGTCCGCCATGTTTTTTTTTCTCACCGGGAAAGTTTGCGATCACGTGACATGGACACTGGTCATTAGAAATTAATAGGAAAAAATATTGTATCCATGTCACGTCTTGGGAGGGTTATTTGTGAATATACTACGTTTGGCCCTGTCGACCAACGTAGCTATTACATGTTTTTTTGTGAGACTGGGTTGGACCAAGCCCCCAATATTCGTTGTGTCCAAACGGCGGTACTACAACTTCCGTATCAGTCCGTGACGTCACCCGGCCCAGAAAGACATTTCCCCATTGACTAACATTGGGAAAGAGGCGTCTGTAAATCAGCGGATAATTTTTTTTAAACTAAATAAAATACCCAGTATGAACTAGGTCATAGTCCTTAGGTCTTTAAAGTTGTAAAATGCACTAAAAGCCGAATCTAGATTTATTTTCTGTCTCCATTCATTCTAGTGAGCGTGGGAGTGGGAGCTCGGGGGGCGGGGCTTAAGGGGCGCATGCTCTGTGAGCGCACATACTGGTTCTTCTGCTCTGACAGCTAGGCATGCTGGGTAATCTGTGACGTTTCGCTCTCTCTCAAAAGTTGGGCCATTTTGCCTTCATGCGCCAATGAGCAGCTCTCATAGGAAAGAACGAGTATCCAGTTCTTATTACACATCCATGGGTTGGACAGGAGGGAAAACGCAGACAGGAAACAAATACAGACATGACAGACGAGGGGTGAACACCTTTCAAAGTAAAACAGGAAACCGACAGATTGTGATAATTCAAAAATAAAATAAACATATCGTAACACTCACCCGTGGAAGCGCCCTCTCTTCTGCTCCTGCTGCAGGCGGATGTTCTCCAGCTTCAGAGGACTCGGGATGAAGCCGATGTCAGAGCCTTCTTTCACCATACGGCCGATCCACCAGTCGTTGTTGTACTTCTGTAGATCGGAGAGATGAGAATAAAATAAAATAGATTCTCCGTGCATCCATCTTCTCCCGCTTATCGGTGGTCGGGTCGCGGAGGTAGCAGTGCCAGCAGAGAGCCCCAAACCTGCACTATTCTAGCTATTTTAAGAGTTTTATTTTGTTGCACTGTTGGAGGGGCCTGTGAGCTAAGATGTTCATTGATATATCTACACTGTAGCTTTGTACACATGACAATAAAAGCCTTGAATGTTGAATAAGAAACTCAATGTTTTACATTACTCTGGGGGAGGAAGATGGAGACTTTCTTTTACGATCTGTCGTTTAAAAAGTGTGTTTTGGGTTAGAATTAAATTAATGATCATACACAGTGAACTCAAACAAACCTTTTTCATATTTGTATGTTCGTAGTGTCTCTACTGGGACATGTCTCCATGCTTTAATGTTCAAAAAGCTCTTTATTTTTGTGCTGCAGCACCTCTTTTCGCCCTCTGTCTGAAACCAGAGCCCAGTCTGCTCTGATTGGTTGGCTCAAATAGACCGTTCACATGCACAAAAACACACTAGAGGAAAGGGAAAATCCCCCCAAAAAACATAATAAGGCTTCTTTAGACACACGCCCGCTCATGTGATGAATAATCCAAGGTGAAGTGGACTGAATTCAACCCTCTAAACAGTGCCACAGGTTTAGCATCATAGATAGAGCCTGAATTTCACCTCTTTGATGTGCAGGAAGTCCTTAGCATCAAAGGAGACGGCGGTGCCGGCCACAGGAACATCTTCATCCAGAGCGCCGCAGTAACTCACGTTCGTCCTCACTGCAAACGCCGGAGCTTTGGTCTGGATAAGGAGGGAGAACACGAGTATAATTGTTACGAGAGGTTCATATCCCGGACGAGCCCCCATATATGTTACGTCCCCAGCTCGTTTAGGGTAAAAGGGAAGCAACACGAAACCAGATAATCTTGGTAAGAAGTTGATTTTAATAATAAACTCAAAATAAAGATGACATAAACAAAAATACAGGCTCTTTAAACAAGAAGCTATCTGTTCACAATATAAATACACAAAACGAAGGCCACAGAGTATCATAGTCATCGGGCACTTAAGGCGAAAATAGAGAGGCGTCTCGCACAAGTTCGACGCCGTCACAGAATACACACAAACATTTGGAGAGTATGAGTAGCGAGGCACCCTGGCACAAATCCAGCGCCTCGAATGACAACAACGTTGCAGCTTAAACAGCGTCATCGCGCATCGTCCAGACCTCTTCCGGTGGGAGGAACTAACCAACGTCACACCGACGCGGTAACCATGGTAACCAAGCTGGACATGTATGTATATGTTATATTAGGATGTTGAAATGGCAATAAAGTATTAAACCCTTAAATATGTGATCATGCGGAATGTAAAACAGCAAAAACCAAACTTTTGAGGAATGGTCTTCTTCACCCAAGCTCCATTGTATTTCTCAACAAAACACTCCTTTTGTGTTTTTCTCCTCACATTGCTCATCTTTTGCCCAGTTTCATCAGAAACTAGAAGCGCACTCAGAGACTGCAATCAACCACCAAGTGCAGAATAATGCCCATCTGCTCCACATTTGAATAGCTTCTCCCGTGTCCTAAGCTATACTCTTCCCCCCCAACCTTCAGGGAAACCGTGCCAACAGTTTTTCTTCCATCGAGCTGGCAGACAGACGAATAAACCACACACTGAAACAAAAGCAACGCGGAGATAATAACAAGTCACTGTGAAGGTATGCGGTCCTTCCTACATCCAGGATATGGGTAAACCTCAACTAAAACAATTAAACCTACTATCCTGGATCCAAATGGTGATATTTGGCTTGAACCTTGGCCATTAAATACAAGAAAATAAAAACAATTGCACCTAAAAAAAGTCATTGGATACGAAAGCATGTACAGTGCAGTACAGGCTTTTTTGAAGGTTATATATCTGAATGTCCTCTTCCAGTATCAGAGTAACATGATAACAAAGGTATCCCAACTGCAGCTGTGAACATGACAGGATGTGTGATGACCTGGAAGAGCATCAGGACTGTTTGAGGCATGTGATAGCTATGTGATGAACATGATGATTCAGCCTCTATGGAGAGAGACATCAAGCATGCTCATTTCTGACGTGGAGCTGATCTGAAGTAAACATTGAAGACTGCTTTCTATTCCTCCATCTTGTGACTGTGTAACTCCCTCTCTTGGATATCAGCATGTGAAGAACACTGCTCAGGAACTAGTTGTACTAGGAATGTGACGAAGATGGCTTCGCCACTGTGGACTGACGGCTTCGGCCTTGTACTAATTGCACATGTGCTTTTATTTTGAAAAGTGTTTCCCTTTCCCCATGTCGGTTACTCCTGATTGTGTTCACCTGGTGCCCTGTGTTGTCTCCCCCTCCCCCCCCCTCACCTGTGTCTTGTTGTGCTGATTAGTGTGTAGGTATTTAGGCTCTGTTTTCCCTGTCTGTGGAGGCTGGCAGTGTGTGTGAGATCCTTGAGGCTGATGACTGTGTTCACCTGGGCAGCAATATTGAGGCTGTGTATCCTGTACCACAGCGATGAATAAATGCCCACACCGGGTTATATTTGAATTATCTGCCTCTGCCTGCTTGCTTGGTCGGGCCGCTCAACGGTCAGCTTCACAAGGAACTATAATTGTTTGAGAAAGTCAGAATAAATTATAATTTTGAGAAAAAGTTTGAATTTTGAGAAAAAGCCATAATTTTTTGAGATTTTCAGAAAAAAGCCAACAGAAAAAACGTATTATTAATATTTTAAAGTATTCAGAAAAAGTCCGAATTTTTAGAAGAACTTAGATTTTTTTTTAAAAAGTCAGAATTTTTAGATTATTTTATTTTAGAAAAAGACAGAAAGTCAGAATTTTTGGAAAAAACTCAGTATTTTCCAACTCCCTCTCTTGGATATCAAGGCAAGGCAAGTTTATTTATATAGCACCTTTCAGCACCAGGCAATTCAAGGTGCTTTACAAAAATGAAAGACATTCAGAAAATGGCATTTAAAATCAGTCATTAAAAAGTAAAGCTAATAAAATAAACATTAAAAGATAAAAGTTACAGTGCAGTCTAAGATATGAATAGTTCAATTATTTCGGTTCTTGCTTTTTAATTTATTCACAGAACCTACCTTTGGAAATCCGAACATTTCCGTCCCGATTGTTAATTTAGATTGATTGTTTCCACCATGTTATGCTCGCATGACATCCACAATCATGTGAAGCCACAGCATGTGAAGGACACTGTCACACAGGAACTAGTTGATGCTCTGTATGTGAGGACTACTTCCATTCTGGAGAGGATCAGAAACACATGGATCCTGATGTTGAAGCTCAAGCCTGTGACGAGTGATATTTTTCTAACACTGATTTAGATGTATATTCCTTTTCAGTAGAGATTATGGGTTACAGTTTGTAGCTCCATTGTGCGGTAAATCGTCCCTGTGAAACTGACCTTTGCCCTCTCGAGCTGCACAGTGGCCTGCTGCTCCTTCTCCTGCTGCCCGCCCTCCTTCTCCTCCTCCAGGGAAACATCCGAGTCAGACGGTCGGCTCGTGTAGGAATCAGCTGAGCCCTGGAGAACAACCACAATAATAAGTTTAGCACCTTTCACAGAAATAGAACACACAAAGTGCTTCACAAGTGAGAACAAAAGTTAAAATTAAGACCACAGAAACATGAATACAGTTAGGCAGACATTTAAGGTCAACATCAAAACAACAGAGGAGGATAATAACATGCTATCAGGATTCATACAAAGCACCAGGGGAACTACTTTCTCTCTGTGATTGGACATCCGAGGGACACAACACAATAATAAACCACTGTAATGTGTTATTTGATATGTCCTATTCTGAACCAAACACATTTAAATGCAAAATAGATGCAGGACATAACAAGAGACTATTTCTTAAAAACAACAAAGACTGAGCGAATGAATAGGAGGGAGTTTGGACAAGTGTGTGTGTGTGTGCGTGCGTGCGTGCGTGCGTGCGTGCGCATGGAGGTCCCCATAAGGGGAATCATTCTAGGCATGTGTTGGTTATGGTTAAGGTTAGGATACGTCTCCAGGAAATGCATGTAAGTCAATGTAATGTCCCCTGAAGTGATGTGTGTGTGTGTGTGTGTGTGTGTGTGTCTGCCTGTCTGTAAGTGTGTGTGTGTGTGTGTGTGTGTGTGTCTGCCTGTCTGTCTGTAAGTGTGTGTGTGTGTGTGTGTGTGTGTGTGTGTGTGTGTGTGTGTGTGTGTGTGTGTGTGTGTGTGTGTGGATCAAAGACTGCCAGATTAAAGATGATGAACCGGCGGAGGGAGGCAGGATCAGATATTTGAAGAGATAAAAATAGAGACACAACATTCAGGAAGCCCTGCCTCATGTTCTCCATCACCATGGTACATTGACTAAAATATTCATTTGAATGACATCGAGGGGTGCTCCCGCCCATTTTGTCTGTACCTGTGACAAAGGGAAAACACTGACCTCTGTGGATGAAAATCAGTTACACTGCACAAATGATCTTAGGTAATTAGCTGTTTCTAATTTTCTATAGAAATGGAAGAGGAAATATTCTGCTGATGTTCAGGTGTATATCAGTATGTAGTGTCTCTACTTTAAAGAGTCCTCTCCTGCTGATGTTCAGGTGTATATCAGTATGTAGTGTCTCTACTTTAAGGAGTCCTCTCCTGCTGATGTTCAGGTGTATATCAGTATGTAGTGTCTCTACTTTAAAGAGTCCTCTCCTGCTGATGTTCAGGTGTATATCAGTATGTAGTGTCTCTACTTTAAGGAGTCCTCTCCTGCTGATGTTCAGGTGTATATCAGTATGTAGTGTCTCTACTTTAAAGAGTCCTCTCCTGCTGATGTTCAGGTGTATATCAGTATGTAGTGTCTCTACTTTAAAGAGTCCTCTCCTGCTGATGTTCAGGTGTATATCAGTATGTAGTGTCTCTACTTTAAAGAGTCCTCTCCTGCTGATGTTCAGGTGTATATCAGTATGTAGTGTCTCTACTTTAAAGAGTCCTCTCCTGCTGATGTTCAGGTGTATATCAGTATGTAGTGTCTCTACTTTAAAGAGTCCTCTCCTGCTGATGTTCAGGTGTATATCAGTATGTAGTGTCTCTACTTTAAAGAGTCCTCTCCTGCTGATGTTCAGGTGTATATCAGTATGTAGTGTCTCTACTTTAAAGAGTCCTCTCCTGCTGATGTTCAGGTGTATATCAGTATGTAGTGTCTCTACTTTAAAGAGTCCTCTCCTGCTGATGTTCAGGTGTATATCAGTATGTAGTGTCTCTACTTTAAAGAGTCCTCTCCTGCTGATGTTCAGGTGTATATCAGTATGTAGTGTCTCTACTTTAAAGAGTCTCTACATGTCTCCATGCTTTAATGTTCAAAAAGCTATTTATGTTTCTCATACTGCCTGTGCTGCAGCACCTCTTTTCACCCTTTGTCTGAAACCAGAGCCCTGTCTGCTCTGATTGGTTAGCTGGCCGGCTCTGTTGTGATTGGTCAACCGCTTAGAGATGTCCCGGCCCTTAGCCGATCACGTACAAGGTGTTGGAGCGCTAGCCAATAGGAGCGTGAGTGTTATATAGTGATAACACTCTCTCCTATAAAAATAGCTTTTTGTTCTACTTATATTGTAAAAAGGGCTTCAGAATAACCACTTCATCAAGCACAAACAAACATTAGTTATAACATGAACAAGGGCTAAAAACATACATTATCATGTTTTTATATAATGTATGCACTCAAATGAGTTCACATCACAGCATACTCATCTCTTTCTGCTCCCACTTAGCTGTTATTCAACCATCACAATCATCTAATGACGTTTGTAACAGAATCTGTACTTCACGCTACATTACAGCTGAGAAATCACTATATTAGCATAAACACTGGATCCCTGGCCCAGAGGAGAGAGACAACATGTCCCGTGCTCAGACTCCGAGAGGTCTACGAGCCAATTACTGATCGTCACTGCTTTGCATTACAGGTGCAGGTGAGAAGTAGTGGAGTACAAATACTTCGTTACTGCACTTAAGTACATGTTTCTGGTATCAGTACTTTACTCCATTACTTATTTTTTTGATGACTTTTTACTTTGCTTCTTACATTTTGAACACAAATACCTGTACTTTCTACTTCTTACATGTTGAACACAAATACCTGTACTTTCTACTTCTTACATGTTGAACTCAAATACCTGTACTTTCTACTTCTCACATGTTGAACTCAAATACCTGTACTTTCTACTTCTTACATGTTGAACTCAAATACCTGTACTTTCTACTTCTCACATGTTGAACTCAAATACCTGTACTTTCTACTTCTTACATGTTGAACCCGAATACCTGTACTTTCTACTTCTTACATGTTGAACTCAAATACCTGTACTTTCTACTTCTCACATGTTGAACTCAAATACCTGTACTTTCTACTTCTTACATGTTGAACTCAAATACCTGTACTTTCTACTTCTCACATGTTGAACTCAAATACCTGTACTTTCTACTTCTTACATGTTGAACCCGAATACCTGTACTTTCTACTTCTCACATGTTGAACTCAAATACCTGTACTTTCTACTTCTCTCATGTTGAACACAAATACCTGTACTTTCTACTTCTTACATGTTGAACACAAATACCTGTACTTTCTACTTCTTACATGTTGAACTCAAATACCTGTACTTTCTACTTCTTACATGTTGAACTCAAATACCTGTACTTTCTACTTCTCACATGTTGAACTCAAATACCTGTACTTTCTACTTCTTACATGTTGAACCCAAATACCTGTACTTTCTACTTCTTACATGTTGAACTCAAATACCTGTACTTTCTACTTCGTACATGTTGAACTCAAATACCTGTACTTTCTACTTCTTACATGTTGAACCCAAATACCTGTACTTTCTACTTCTTACATGTTGAACTCAAATACCTGTACTTTCTACTTCTTACATGTTGAACCCAAATACCTGTACTTTCTACTTCTCACATGTTGAACTCAAATACCTGTACTTTCTACTTCTCTCATGTTGAACACAAATACCTGTACTTTCTACTTCTTACATGTTGAACACAAATACCTGTACTTTCTACTTCTTACATGTTGAACTCAAATACCTGTACTTTCTACTTCTTACATGTTGAACTCAAATACCTGTACTTTCTACTTCTCACATGTTGAACTCAAATACCTGTACTTTCTACTTCTTACATGTTGAACCCAAATACCTGTACTTTCTACTTCTTACATGTTGAACTCAAATACCTGTACTTTCTACTTCTTACATGTTGAACTCAAATACCTGTACTTTCTACTTCTTACATGTTGAACCCAAATACCTGTACTTTCTACTTCTTACATGTTGAACTCAAATACCTGTACTTTCTACTTCTTACATGTTGAACCCAAATACCTGTACTTTCTACTTCTTACATGTTGAACCCAAATACCTGTACTTTCTACTTCTCACATGTTGAACCCAAATACCTGTACTTTCTACTTCTCTCATGTTGAACACAAATACCTGTACTTCTACTTCTTACATGTTGAACTCAAATACCTGTACTTTCTACTTCTCACATGTTGAACTCAAATACCTGTACTTTCTACTTGATAATATATGTGCAATTTTTAAGTCACCAAGGACTGTATGCGTTAAAGGTAGGGTAGGTGAGAGTGGAGAAACCGGCTCGAGTGCGCTAGAATTTGAAAGTACGCAACCGAAAAGAATCTTCCACTTCCTCACAGAGCCCCTCCTCCAACACACGAGCGCCACATGACCAATGAGGGCACGAGATAAGTGTATGCCCAGATGGATGGCTGACAGGCAGGTAGGCCATCCAGTTACTTTAGCCGGCTCAGATGATTGGTCGAGCTTTTTACAGCGCCACGGCTTCCACAGATGACTTTTTTTTTATGGTCAAAGCATTTAATGTATTCATTGCTATCGGGACGTTAAGAGCGTTCCATGGAATATAACAACAAGTGTTTCTGAAGTGAATTACCTACCCCACCTTTAATGTCACTCAATTGGTCTATTTATTTTTTCAATGCAACACCTGGAAGAAAAGTGATTTAAAAAAATCCCACTTCCATCGATTTCTTATGAAAGGTATTTAATAGTAATGTCGTTCTTATTTTAGATGAATGAGTTAAATGCCATTTAAGGAACCTTGAGGTATTGTGGTTTCCAGTCAATCCTCATCAAACCTACACTTATTATTTGCTTCTAACTACAGCAAAGCTCAGCGCCCAGTATTTCATTACATGAGACACAGACGCATGCTGCATGATGTAATGCTGTATGCAGCAGAGTGCAATGGCCACGACACACACACCGTGACATAATGCACACACCAGTTCATGCATTTTAATGGCGCCTTCACTTTCATGTCCTACAGTACAATCAAAGAAGCTCATCCCTCACTGGGCGACACACAACAACAACAGCAGAGTGCACCCCCCGTGGAACAAATGAACAAATAAAACACGCATAGCTAAAGGTTCGATGTAGAAACAGTTAAATATTATTTTTCTGTTGAACCTCAACAGTAGAGAACACGGCATTACAAGATCAGACACCGTTTTTAAATGATAGTAATTTCTTATAACGTTTTTTGAGGGTTTCCCTTTCCTCTAGTGTGTTATATGTTTTAGTGCATGTAAATGGTCTGCAAAGGCAACAATTACAAAGCCTCCATTGAACTCTCTCAGGCACCGTATATTTTAAATTATTGTATTCTAGTTATTGAAGCATTTATGTGTTCATCACTGTAATTATGCACTTGGCAAACTTGTGGTATATTTTAAGTACTTTATATACTACTCATCATAATGTACTAATGAGCCGCGTTCACACCGGAGTACTTTTCCCACGATAGTTCACCAGAACTACGATATATTTGCGTTCACACCAAAAAGCCCCAGGAACTAAAATGAGTTCATGAGAACCTTTCCACCCCCCTTTTCCGTCCCTGCTAGAGAGCAGGGACTTTCTGGGAGAAAAAGGTTCCTATGTCTGATTGGCTGGGCGGATTGCAAACCACGCCCCGTAAAACTCCCAAAAGGTTTTGTGAAGACGCCATTTTATTATCATTTCATTATTAGCATTATTAGCATTATTAGCATTAGCCCAGCGCAGAACGCAGAGAGACTAACTTATGGCAACACAAAATAAAACAAAAGTTGAGCAATGTTCAACTTTTGAAGCTGAGCTGGAAGCGCTAGCCAATCAAACACGTTTATGCAAATCTGACAGTAGAAGCGCTAGCCAATCAAACCGCGTGTAAGCAGGGAGAACCAGACCGCAGTTCATTTCCTCATATTCCAAACGAGAAATTACGGTAGCAAATCACCCGGTTCTTTACGACCAGAACTATTAACGGGATCCAAACCGGAGGAACCAGCATGGAAGGAGGTGGCAGAGGCAGTGGGGGAAACTGGTAGGTTTTCGCCTGTTTGGGGAGTTTATATATATATATATATTGCTCGCATAAAATCCCCGGGGTTTTTTGCTTTGTATGTCGGGGGCGGGAGATTCATGTGATTGGTTGTTGGTCGCGTTGCTCGCAAAAAATCCCCAAGCTGTCAGACACGCCCAGCTCCAAGATGTTCAAGATTTCTGAAAAGCTGCTGTGTGGACGTACCGTAACCCTCAGGGACTTATTCCGGTGTGAACGCGATCTGTACTTAGTTCATGAGCTAAAGAGTTCTCATGAACTAAAGTGGGAAAAGTACTGCGGTGTGAACGCGCCTTTTGATTCATCATTTGTATTTACAATCGTATAGTAGCAAGTAGGTAGTAC
>CM070482.1:7139051-7196551 GCA_036324585.1 Champsocephalus esox | reverse complement strand
CGGCTTCACAAAACCTTTTGGGAGTGTTACGGGGCGTGGTTTGCAATCCGCCCAGCCAATCAGACATATAGCTCTTTTCTCACAAAAAGAGCCGCTCGAAAGTCCCTGCTCTCTAGCGGGGACTTTCGAACGGGGTAAAAAGGTTCGCATGAACTACTTTTAGTACCGGCTCTTTTTGGTGTGAACGCGATCATGAACTAAGTTCGCATGAACCTTTGTGGGAAAAGTACCGCAGTGTGAACTAAGCTAAGGTGAGTTCCTTTTTACTTCCTGCTTCTTCACACACGTGCTCTCCAGTACAGGTTAGCTCTGAGTGTTAGCGAGGCGTGCTAATGTGAACAAAGACGTCCAAAACACGTCAGGCATTGTTTCTGAAGGCAGCTTTCTGTGGGTCACCGCGGATGGACACGGATGGAATCTGTATCCGCTCGTTGTACACCCGTTTGTAAAAGATTAGGGTACGGAGGAAAAGAGAGAGGGTTTTATTTTCTGACGCTGGCGACACATGTTGATGTGGAAAAGACATCACAAAGTGCATTTGGCATGATAGCTCCCCTTTAATGTTCAAAAAACTCTACTCTTTTCACCCTCCGTCTGAAACCAGAGTCCAGTCTGCTCTGAAAACTGGAACACAGGCTCAATGTTAGCCTTTGCAAACCATGTACACGCACAACAACCAACAATCTATAGAACACACTACAGGAAAGGGAAACCCCCCAAAAGCACAGGACTTTTATTTGTAACCGAGTATTTTACAAACTGCAGTATTGCTATTCTCACTTAAGTTAATTATCTGAGTACTTCTTCCGCCTCTGCTTTCATATACCGTTGCTGCTGTGACGCCGCGGATTCTCCCGCTGTGGGACAAACAAAGTCTCTGATTGCGTGGAAGCATTTCTGAGGATCTACTTCTCCTCAAATTACAATAATTGAATGAGAATGTCCAAAAGAGCGACGGAGGGATCGCCTCTCAGTCAGTCAGTAGTCGAGCTTTAAAGAGAGGATGCATGCTTGGTCCAGGGCTCTCAGGCGCCGCTAGTGATCCACTCAGAGCCAGGGGACACTTGATACAAGTAAGTGTTATTTACTGCCTCATTATTCATTCAATCTATAACCGGAAGACGGGAGGGCACGGACAATAAAGCCCCACACTTCAAATAATGAATCAAAGGGGACAACAAAAAGGCCATCACTATTTTTCCTAACTTTTTTTAATAGTGATCGCAATGCCAACAAGCGTGATGACAACATGCTGCTATTAACCCCGCCTCTCTTTGTTTGCTAAAGAGAGAACCAGCAGACACGGCAATCTCTGCTGCAACCAGATTGTCTGCCAGCAAAAACGTTTTTAAAACCAATTCTATATTCTACTAGGTAGAGCCTATTACACATTACAAGAAGAAGAAGAAGAAGAAGAAGAAGAAGAAGAAGAAGAAGAAGAAGAAAGAAGAAGAAGAAGAAGAAGAAGAAGAAGAAGAAGAAGAAGAAGAAGAAGAAGAAGAAGAAGAAGAAGAAGATAGTACAGGTACTACGAAACGGTTTCTCTGACAAGTTTAACAGCGTCTCACTCTTGCTACAGTGAGGACAAGGGTTACAAAAGTAACCTAACGTTTCTGTATCTTAAAACCAATTCTATATTCTACTAGGTAGAGCCTATTACACATTACAAGAAGAAGAAGAAGAAGAAGAAGAAGAAGAAGAAGAAGAAGAAGAAGAAGAAGAAGAAGAAGAAGAAGAAGAAGAAGAAGAAGAAGATAGTACAGGTACTATGTAACGAAACGGTTTCTCTTACATGTTTAACAGCGTCTCACTCTTGCTACTCTGAGCACAGGGGTTACAAAAGTAACCTAACGCTTCTGTATCTTTATCTATGATAGGATTGATTTTGGTTATCGTGTACTTCTATAAGACTGATCCTGGTACAAATGGACAACAAGTAGTAAATCACTTTGCTGATCTCGTTACACTCCTGGAGGTTTAGGAAACCAATGGCAACGATGATGCAATTCAGCCCATTGTACTGGAGAGTTAAGGAAGTATGCTGAGCACGAGGCAACATTACTATCAACATGCACACGCACGCACGCACGCACGCACACACGCACACACACACACACACACACACACACACACACACAGAGTTGATTGTGAGGCTATTATCTAAGAGTGTCAAGTGGCCAGTCTTGAGTCCATCGTGCCACACTCCAGTTTATCTGAGCAGACGCCGCTCTGCTCTCCCATCTCCATCCTCCTCCTCCTCTTCCTCCTCCTCCTCTTCCTCCTCTTCCTCCTCTTCCCCCACAACTCTCAGCTCAAAGGCTAAAAGCATTCCTCTGTATGTCCACCATCAACAAGTGAACACAAACGTCCTTAAATAAGCTACCAGAGCACTTGATGCACATATCGTCGTCCGACTCACACAACTCTCACACAGATGACATGTTTGGACAATGGATGATGTAATCAGGATACAACGAGGAAGGCAGCTGTATTCCTTTAAGTTAAAGAAGTAATCGGATTACTGTTGCACTACCACAACAAATGGCTAGCAGACAAAGCTACAATACATTTTAAACCAACAGCGGTGTATGGGTTTCCTTTCGACCGAAGGATTCAAAACCCATCTAGAGGAAATCTGCCGACACCAGATTCAGCAGGTCGTGGCTTTAGAGTTCCCTTGAACAAAGCTAGCTCACTTCCTAAAGCAGCGGACAAAGACGTCTCCTTAGTGCTGCCAACACCGTGACCGTGTGGGAACATCGAACAGCAGCTACACGCTTGTACTGAAACATATCGAGCTGATATTGGATTATCATCTCTATCTGTGTTGCGCTGTTGCAGGAGCCGGTGGCCTAAGACATGCACTGTCCTAACGCTGTAGCTATGCACACAGGACAATAGACGCCTTACAGCCCTGAATATGTGCTTTGAAATGAGGGAGAATCTTTATTCCCAAAGAAAGGACGCATTCCCTACACCTCCTGCCGCTTGAGAGTAGCAGCCGGTCGTATGGCGGTAGCGATAGTATAACATGTTCCACCCTAATGCCTGCCACGCTTAGCCTACATCTTCTGCTCCACTCTCACTGTGGGTACGCCCGGGGTGTGTGGGACGAAGCCCCTCCACCTCTAATCAGGCAGGATGTCAGCTGGAGTTACAGAAAGGTCTGACAGACTCAGCGGGATTCCCCCCCCCTCCCCTCCCCTCCCCTCCCCTCCGCAGACCCTACATGCATTGCCTTTGTAAGCATGTCCCTCCCCCCGACACATCTGTATCTGTAGCCTCTCCGGAAGCCACTGATTGACAGAAGAACGAGGCATTTCTCCACCAGCGCACGCATCCCTCTCTCAATCGGCCCCGTATGGACGGAGTGGGATAATCACATGTGTAGCCGTTTGTTAGTAAACCCTCTTATGGATTCAAACCCCCACCATGCTCACACACACTATCCAGTCCTCCATATGCACATTCAGTCTGAGGAGAACGAGGACAACTGTCATCTGGCTTGCGAGAGAACTGCACACTTGGTTGATTGTGGACACACACACAATCATGCTCACACCCTTCCCCCCCAATAGTGTCTCTAACTCCCCCGTGAAGAAGAGTGCAGCCCACTCGAGTCTCGGCGAGCGGTGTTATGGAGGAATCGTGCAGCCACACAACAGGAACGACAAGCATGTATTTCATTTCTAAACACGTGTCAGACGCCCCTCTGATCCACTCACCGCCTCAGAGTCTTCAAAGCCATGCTGGTACAAGTTATCATACATGGAGGAGGGAGAATCCAGGAAGCAGTGGGGACAAAAAAGATCAACCTGCTCCAGAGAGGATGGATGAGGAAGAGGAGGAGAGGGGAGTCAGCAGCAGCAGCAGCCTGTCGTCCCTCCACATGAAGGAGGAAGAGCAGCAGCAGCAGCGGAGAGGGAGAGAAGGTGGAGCTGCCGTGTTTCCCCGATGCCTCCTGAATTGATCTTATTGCCCCCGAGCACAGCGACTGTTGCTTCCCATTACCGTACGGCAGAGCGGAGCTGGCATTTCATCGTTTCCCGAGCTCTCGGATCAGCCTTCCTCCAGCATATTGGCTGGTGACAGAGGAGCAAAGGCAGCCTGCTGATTGGCCGACGCCGGCTGTGAATAAGGAAGGGGGCACAGAGGGAGGTGGAGGTGTGTGTGTGTATGTGTGTGTGTGTGTGTGTGTGTGGGTGTGTGTGTGGGGGGGGGGTCTATTTGTTTGTTTGTTGGTATTGTTGTTGGTAGAGTGGTCTCTTTTACTCCCTTTATTGTACGTGTGAGGGTCTATGTATGTATGCTTTCTGTGTTCGACAATGTCACAAATAAATCATATATTAAGAAATAATTGTTATCAAAATTGCAATATGGACGATTTTAAATTATTTTTTAATTATCATTTTAAAAGCGACATGCCTTTTTAAATTGGACTATTCATCATTCATTTGTTTGTATTGTTGTATTTATGTATTTATTTATGCAATACGTTTCCTAGGTTTTTATTTATATGGAATCTATTTATTTTATTTGCGAAAACCCCTTTTAAAAATTGGTCTTTTTATTTTTTATATTCTTAATATTTATTTGTTTAATGTATTATGATCGTTTTTTAGGTTGTGTCCGTTCTGTTTAATTACTTTTTTAATGTGTGTTGCTGTAAAGCACTTTGAATTGCCTCGCTATGGAAGTAAACGTGCGTTGCTTACAGATCCTCTTCAAACAATCAGAACAAAGGTGCAAAAACGATCGATCCACATCGTGAGCCGTCGCTATTATTCTTTCCAAATGAACAACGATGTGCAAAGACTGTTCTACGCTGAACACATCCAATCCAACAGAGGACCTGAGGCTCTGCTCAGTGTCCATGTCTTTACATCAAATGGTATCTTACAACTGTAACTGATCGTATAGGAAATCAATAAAAACAATTAAATCTGGGGTTCACAGGATATTTTACGAATCCTGGCCAAGACTCCTAACGATTTGTTCCCCGACAGAATATTAAATTAAAGGGGACCTATCTTGCAAAATGCACTATTTGATGTCTTGTATACATCACCATGTGTCCCCGGTGCGTCGGGGAACTCACGCAGCGTCAGAAAATAAACCCCTCTCTCTTTTCCTCCGTACCCAAATCTCTAAAAACGGGGAACAACGGAGCTGATCCAGATTTGCGTCCGATATGACGTAACATCTGAAATGTGGACCCACGGCCCAATCAGAAAGCTGCTATCAGAAACAATGCCCGACTGTTTTGGACGTAATATGGTCGGTGTTTACATTAGCATCGCTAACACTCAGAGCTAACCTGTGCTGGAGAGCATGTGTGTGAAGAAGCAGGAAGTAGAAAGGAACTCACCTTGTGGTGTAACCGGCAAGAGAGAAAGCCTTTGAGCTCCAGACTGTTTCAGATCCTTGATGATCCATGATATGGAGTTTCATCACGGCAGCATTTAGTTTAGACGGTAGCTGCCGGGTCCCGCATGAGCTCAGACCCTCCTCTTTAAAGCTTTATCCCCAAATCAGCACTTTTGAAACAGGAAGTGAAATAGAGGGATATGAGGCGTGGCTAGAATGAGGGATCTGTTAGTGTTTTGAGCAAAACACTTCATAGACATGTTTTGTATATGTTTTGATATATCTGAGACCCATGTTATTGCCTAGAACTAGCATGATAGGTGACCTTTAAAATAAACTAATATACGGCTGAAAGCTTCAGTAATTGAGTGGCCCTTTGAGTTAAGAACTTTAATCATAGTATGTGTTGCCAAGGTAAATAATGAACCTCCATATTTACATTTTAAATACATTAAAGAGATTTCATAAAACTCTACGATGTGAAGGGGAAAAAAAGACAGAGCTATGAAGAAAACACAACAACAAATATATATATTATATCAACCAACATTTTATAAAAGCTGTCTGGATGGACATTTAAAATGAGTATTATAGAAAATGCATTATTTTCCTGCATGCTTATAATCTATTTTTAAAACTCGAGCTATGCAACTCCTGTTTGGGGAATACAGGTGAGAACATAATGTCCATTGTTGCTGTTAAATTAACAAGTAATCCAATAAATACATACACTATTTAATTCATTGTAAATGTGTACACACATTGTACTATTTGTCCTTATCCAATCCAGACGAAACCCGCAGAATATCATCATATTTAGAGCCTCTTTGAAAAGTAGAGCAACAGCGCCCTCTGCTGACAGACTGTGTTACTGCAGCTGCACCTGCTCAGACCACGTGATGCATCATCAACCATAAAGCACTTTGGAAAGATTTATAAGGTCAAGTATCAAAAGACTTAATCATTTCTGATCACTCACTGGTATTCCTTTTAGCAAGGATCATAATGTATTCTAGTTCAAACGGATTGAACACTTAATAATCTTTCTATAATGCAATATTATACCTCCAGGAAAAACAGAAAATATACATGTTAATAATGTTGTTGTTGGGAGAAGGATGTGTAATTAAGTCGATTATTTGTTTATATATAATTTATAAGTCAGTAATATATGTTTTGTACACTGCTTAAGTTTGTATTGTATAATAATTCTCACGTTTCATTTAAATATTATTATTAATTTCACCTACCCTGAAGATACAATGCACTACATGCTGGTGTTAAATTACTTTAAGTAATCATTGTTTGCCTTTTATTGAGATAAATCAATATCATTACGTATACCATGTCAGTGAGTGACCAGCAAATAGGAAGTATTACTATATTTGACCTTATACGCCGTAATAACATACTTGAAAATGTGTTATAATGCTTGTTATTACATTACATGTTACTTGTTAGACACTTTTATCCAAAGCGACTTGCATGCTCAATACTGTGGAGCAATGTGGGGTGAAGTGTCTCAAGGACACAACGACACGCTGACTGCAGTGGGGTTTGAACCTGTGCTCCGAACACCAACGCATTAGGCCACTGCGCCACAGCCTCCCTGTTATTATGCACTTTCATTACGTTGAGTGCTGAAACTATAACGATACAGTGCGGTGAGTTGGTAATAAGAAGTTATAAGTATGTTTATCATTAACCACAGAGTTGGCATAGCAAGTACCACCTGACCACGAGGCTGCAGGTGCATGAGGTCACCAGTTATTCAACGTACCCTGCTTTACTTTCTGTGTGTGCGGCTGAAACCACAGCAATCTGTGACACTCTGTACAATCATGACTTAAATGGAGCACGCTGTCCTGTGAGAAGCATGCATATCTAAAAAAGCCACTTTGATAAGAGTTTCTAAGAAAACCCGCCCTGTTTTCAGCTTTACGACGACGCATTTTCCAGAAAGTAGTTTGTGTTGAGTCCTAGTTTTAGAATTAGGGCGCAGTGGTGTCAGCGGGTTGGTCTTTTTTTGGACTAAACATGCAATTTGAGTTTTTCATAATGTTCCGCTGCTGTGCTGACACCACTGCGCCCCAATTACGCATCTTAAAAACGTCATAAGCTATTTTGGATCAGCTTGAAAATGCATAATCACAAAGGGCTGTTAATATCAGCAGGTCCCATGTCATGTTTTCCAGTTATCCCCCGTCCTCTTGTTGCTATGGAGCTTGTTCTGCATGTCAACGGTCTGCAGTCACAACCCCTCAAAGTGCACCCTGTAGCGAGTAACACTCTAACACAGAGAAGACCTGTCTGCTGCCCCGGAACGCCTCGTTGGAGATTTCTCTTTTTCTTCCTGGGTACAGTGACGTGCGCATACCCAAATGGACTAATCCACAGAGCCGTTACGTTAAGTCCGCGGATTGGTCCAAATTGACCAATCCGCGGACTTCCTCACACACTCACGCTCACTCAATCTTTTCTCAGCTGCAGCTCCGCCGATTTCTCCTCCCTGAGACGGCGCTGTGAGTCCAGGCTGCGGGTGTGTGTGCGTGTGTGTGTTCTGGCTGGGAATTAGTGTGTGAGCACACACACAAACTCCCAGCCAGACTGCGTGTGTGTGTGTGTGTGTGTGTGTGTGTGTTTGTGTGTGTGTGTGTGTGTTCGGGCTGGGTTTCGCTGTGTCTCGCTGTCTTGCAGACGGCCTGCACTGGGCTCGCAGGAGGGGGGGTACACATACTATACAGCAGGGGAGCCCAACCAGTCGATGATCGCGGGGAGATTCCCATTCCCAGTCTAAAAATAGAACAACAATATTCTGTTTTATCGTTAATGTCCTATAACATAATCTTCCTGTGCCAGAATAATGCACTTGAACGCATCAAAGCTTTGTGATTGGCCCGGCGTGACCCCATGTGTCGGGGTGTGGCTGGTGAGCAGTGGGCACTAGTTCGCTGACGTTGTCCGTGTCAACAGGAGTGACAGTCCGCACACACACAAGACCGCAATGGCAGAAGCAAAAAAGGCCAAAATATATAATGTTCACTCCGAGTGGGAGGATGGTTATTTTTGTATCTATTCCAATTCAAAGTCCATCTGTCTCGTCTGCAATGCGAGCGTGGCTTTATCGAAGAAGGGTAATTTAGGAGCGGCATTTCAAAACAGTGCACAAACGCTACGAGACGGAATTCCCTCCTAATTCTGCCCTACGCTCCAAAAGGGGAGGGGCCTGAGAGGACAGCTAAAGGGGAGGGGCCTGAGAGGACAGCTAAAGGGGAGGGGCCTGAGAGGACAGCTAAAGGGGAGGGGCCTGAGAGGACAGCTAAATGCACAACAGTCCATTTCCACCAGGCCCAACAACAAGAGCAAGGCTGCTCCAGAGCATCTCATCGTGTCAGTCACGTTCTGGAGAAACACATGAAGTCTTTCAAAGACGGCGAAGTTGTGAAAGAAGCTTTCCTGGAGGCTGCCGGCGCGATTTTTGGGGACAGTAAAAATAACAGCAGCATTTCAACAGGTTTTTGATATAATAAAAACTCAAGTTAGATACCGTTATTAATCAGCTGTAAGTTTTAGGTTGTTTGAACTTATTCATTTTAATTATTGTACAACATGGTATAAGAATGCAAACTTAAATTGATTATAGTCTATTATCAATTCAGGTTAAGAAGCTAGTGTTGCTTGCATCCTATTTTAAAGGCATTTATTTTTATAATCTACTAAAATGCAACAAAAAAGGGTTTGATTCTATTAATTTTGTCTTTTTTTATTGCACTTTGGCAGCAGATTCCTGAGTAGCTTCAGATCTGAGTTGTCTTATTAGTAAGCCTAATTTATACTTTTGTAGCAACACTATTTGTATATAACGGCAAAGAAAGGGTTCAGAGTATTTTCTTTGTCCCTGTGTCATGTGGCAGCTCTGTTCAATGCTTCTTGAACACATTACCCACTGTAGTGACGTGTGGATAAACTCCAGCTCTGTATCAACAACACTGTTGAGTAACTTCAGTTAAATACTTGTATGTGTGTAGATTAGAAAGAGGTAAGATAAAGGATCTGCAGTATTTTATGAAGTATTAAATGTACAAAGGTCAGTTTTATACAAGTAGAAGTGTGTATGTACCTGGTAGCAGGCTGTCAGTAATGGCTACGCCTCTCTACTTGGACTGGTAGATCTCGGCAGACTGGCAACTTTAAAAGTAGCTCTCGGTTCAAAACAGGTTGGGCACCCCTGGTTTACAAGATAGTTGATTACTTTAGTTGCTATGAAGCTACCAAGCAGTACTTTTGGTACTTTAAGCACATTTGGTTTTGTACTTACACTAGAATACATCTTTTAATGCATGACTTTGACTTCTAACAGAGTATTTCTACACTGCGGTATTACTACTTTTACTGAAGTAAAATGTATAAGTACTTTGTCTACCACTGCTGAAGCATAATATACAATAATATACAAAGTGCTGCCATTTTAAATATAGCAACATCCTTAGCTTGCATACCTGTTGCCAAAAATCTACGGAGATGCTGTGTGAGAAGCCAATGTGAGTTTGGACATTGATCAATATAAATCTATTCTAGTCGACCTCAACAAAGGAATTATGATCAGTAGAAAAGGCCACGACACGGACCTTTAAGTCACAAGGCATCTTCTTAGAGGGTCTTCAGGGGGCACAGACACACTGGCAGAGTGCAGGGTGAGCTATGAAAGCAGTGACTGGGCAGCATTAAGTAACTCATGAACTAAAGGCTGCAGAGTTGAGCCATGCGACCTACATAAGAGGATTAAGCTGCTTCCTTATCACTTTGCAGCCAGCGGAACATCTGACTTCAAAAGACGTCCGTGTTAAATGAATAGTGATTCAGAAAGGACATTTAATTTCTGGGGAAAAGCCATCACCAAATGAGACGTTATTAAAAATCTGCAGGCGCTGAATTCCTCCTTTGCCTTTCAGACAGAAGAGAACTAAGCGAGGTGACGCAGGACGTGAAAGCGGGCTCACTTCAGACTTCTGATATAACAGACGGCGACGAGGTCTTCGGTTCACCGCTGCATTACGGCGACAACTCAAAAATGATTTCCTGCTCAGACTCAGAAGTCGTTACTGGACGACATTCAATTTACAATTTCTAAAGGCGAGATAAAATGGTTTGAAGAGGGACTGCATGTGCACAGGTTTCAGTAAATCATATGTACCTGCGGGGTCAACGGGAAGTGCGTTTCCTCCGTATGAAGTCTTTTGTAGTTCTAGAACAAAAACGTGATGGGTTTTCTATATCGCCTTTCGATGTATTTTCAAACGTGCATCAATAACCTGTCGTTAGCTTGCTGCTACTATTCGACACTGCGCCCACTCTGTTGCCAGATTAGAGAGGAATAAGCAACCAGGTCTGAAAACAAGCCCAAAGGTCCTCAGGATGACTTTAAGACGTGAACATGGTCATTTTTGTTTTGTAACATTAAATTAAAAAAATATATTGTATAAAAAAATCCCGATCCCCGATTTTTTGAAAATCACGTGATCGGCTCCGATCCCCGACCACGTGATCGGCTCCGATCCCCGACCACGTGATCGGCTCCGATCCCCGACCACGTGATCGGCTCCGATCCCCGACCACGTGATCGGCTCCGATCCCCGACCACGTGATCGGCTCCGATCCCCGACCACGTGATCGGCTCCGATCCCCGACCACGTGATCGGCTCCGATCCCCGACCACGTGATCGGATCGGGACATCTCTAATTATAAGAGAAAGAGCCAGGCTGTAACATGGTTATCAAACATTGATTGAATATATCTATGATTACATTTACTGTTTATTCAAAATGTAACGTGTCATTAAGGGTGATAAAACCCTTTAAATGCTATATTTTACATCATATATTCGGATAACGAAAGGATATCTTCATGTGGGAACATTGAGAAGAATGACCTTGATATCGCGTGTTTTCTGTCCAAGATGTCCACAGAGATTTATTCAGAGAGTCCCCACCTGCTCGTCTTCTTCTGCTTTGCTACACATTGATCTCATTTCGCTTCATCGAATTGAGAAATCCACGGTGTTTAAAGGCACATGTGTCCCCTCTTCCTCATGTCTCTTCTACATCAACATGTGTCCCCTCTTCCTCATGTCTTTTCTACATCAACATGTGTCCCCTCTTCCTCATGTCTCTTCTACATTAACATGTGTCCCCTCTTCTCCATGTCTCTTCTACATCAACATGTGTCCCCTCTTCTTCATGTCTCTTCTACATCAACATGTGTCTCCTCTTCTTCATGTCTCTTCTACATCAACATGTGTCCCCTCTTCTTCATGTCTCTTCTACATCAACATGTGTCCCCTCTTCCTCATGTCTCTTCTACATCAACATGTGTCCCCTCTTCCTCATGTCTTTTCTACATCAACATGTGTCCCCTCTTCCTCATGTCTCTTCTACATTAACATGTGTCCCCTCTTCTCCATGTCTCTTCTACATCAACATGTGTCCCCTCTCTTCATGTCTCTTCTACATCAACATGTGTCTCCTCTTCTTCATGTCTCTTCTACATCAACATGTGTCCCCTCTTCCTCATGTCTCTTCTACATCAACACGTGTCCCCTCTTCTTCATGTCTCTTCTACATCAACACGTGTCCCCTCTTCCTCATGTCTCTTCTACATTAACATGTGTCCCCTCTTCTCCATGTCTCTTCTACATCAACACGTGTCCCCTCTTCCTCATGTCTCTTCTACATCAACATGTGTCCCCTCTTCCTCATGTCTCTTCTACATCAACACGTGTCCCCTCTTCTTCATGTCTCTTCTACATCAACACGTGTCCCCTCTTCCTCATGTCTCTTCTACATTAACATGTGTCTCCTCTTCTCCATGTCTCTTCTACATCAACATGTGTCCCCTCTTCTCCATGTCTCTTCTACATCAACATGTATCCCCTCTTCTCCATGTCTCTTCTACATCAACATGTGTCCCCTCTTCTTCATGTCTCTTCTACATCAACATGTGTCCCCTCTTCTTCATGTCTCTTCTACATCAACATGTGTCCCCTCTGTGGAAAGAGACTCTGAAAGTTTCAGGAACAAAGATTCTCTCTCTTTTTGATACATTTCTATAAAAACCTGTCTGAAAATGAGCTGATCAGATTTTGACCACTTGATGATGTCATAACGATGTGTTGTCTTGAGTAACCATTAGCCAATCAGCAACCAAGGTTCTTTCTAGTAAGAATGGATTTTTTGATATCCTCCAGAAATGAATAAAAGCGAAATCGGCTTGCCATACCTGTACTGTGAAGAATCCATCATATGCGTGCATTCAGATTAGAGCTGTATATTAGCTCGCAACACAAATATCGTGAAGACAGATCCTCTTCAACGCTGCAGCTCTGGATTACAACGAAATGCAAACATCTGCAGACTGCATGCATCCTTTAACGTATGGTGGAGCTTAGAGTTTGACCTGTAAAACGTTCAGGCATCCGACCACCGACCACACAGACACACATCTTTCTGTGAGCATCATGCAAAGTGTAAAGAATTACAGTAACTCAAGTACCGTGCTTTAAGAGGCTCCGTTATTATGCTTCTGTGGGGTTTCCCTTTCCTGAGGTGAGGAAGGTTTGTGTGCATGACATCACTATGTAACAGTCACACTTCTATCGGCTAGCACTCCAACACATTGCAGGTGACAGGCTAAGGGGCGGGACATCTCTAAGTGTCACAACAGAGCCGGCCAGCTAACCAATCAGAGCAGACTGGGCTCTGATTTCAGACAGGGGGGGAAAAGAGGTGCTGCAGCACAGGCAGTATGAGAACAAAAGTAGAGACACTACTTACTGATATACACCTGAACATCCGCAGGAGAGGACTCTTTAAAGTAGAGACACTACATAGTGATATACACCTGAACATCAGCAGGAGAGGACTCTTTAAAGTAGAGACACTACATACTGATATACATCTGAACATCAGCTGGAGAGGACTCTTTAAAGTAGAGACACTACATACTGATATACACCTGAACATCAGCAGGAGAGGACTCTTTAAAGTAGAGACACTACATACTGATATACACCTGAACATCAGCTGGAGAGAACTCTTTAAAGTGGAGACACTACATACTGATATATACCTGAACATCAGCAGGAGAGGACTCTTTAAAGTAGAGACACTACATACTGATATACACCTGGAAATCAGCAGGAGAGGACTCTTTAAAGTAGAGACACTACATACTGATATGCACCTGAACATCAGCAGGAGAGGACTCTTTAAAGTAGACACTACATACTGATATACACCTGAACATCAGCAGGAGAGGACTCTTTAAAGTAGAGACACTATATACTGATATACACCTGAACATCAGTAGGAGAGGACTCTTTAAAGTAGAGACACTAAATACTGATATACACCTGAACATCAGCAGGAGAGGACTCTTTAAAGTAGAGATGCTACATACTGATATGCACCTGAACATCAGCAGGAGAGGACTCTTTAAAGTAGAGACACTACATACTGATATACACCTGAACATCAGCAGGAGAGGACTCTTTAAAGTAGAGACGCTACATACTGATATGCACCTGAACATCAGCAGGAGAGGACTCTTTAAAGTAGAGACACTACATACTGATATACACCTGAACATCAGCAGGAGAGGACTCTTTAAAGTAGAGACACTACATACTGATATACACCTGAACAATAGCAGGGGAGGACTCTTTAAAGTAGATACACTACATACTGATATACACCTGAACATCAGCAGGAGAGGACTCTTTAAAGTAGAGATACTACATACTGATATACACCTGAACATCAGCAGGAGAGGACTCTTTAAAGTAGAGACACTACATACTGATATACACCTGAACATCAGCAGGAGAGGACTCTTTAAAGTAGAGATACTACATACTGATACACACCTGAACATCAGCAGGAGAGGACTCTTTAAAGTAGAGACACTACACACTGATATATACCTGAACATCAGCAGGAGAGGACTCTTTAAAGTAGAGACACTACATACTGATATACACCTGAACATCAGCAGGAGAGGACTCTTTAAAGTAGAGACACTACATACTGATATACACCTGAACAATAGCAGGGGAGGACTCTTTAAAGTAGATACACTACATACTGATATACACCTGAACATCAGCAGGAGAGGACTCTTTAAAGTAGAGATACTACATACTGATATACACCTGAACATCAGCAGGAGAGGACTCTTTAAAGTAGAGACACTACATACTGATATACACCTGAACATCAGCAGGAGAGGACTCTTTAAAGTAGAGATACTACATACTGATACACACCTGAACATCAGCAGGAGAGGACTCTTTAAAGTAGAGACACTACACACTGATATATACCTGAACATCAGCAGGAGAGGACTCTTTAAAGTAGAGACACTACATACTGATACACACCTGAACATCAGCAGGAGAGGACTCTTTAAAGTAGAGACGCTACATACTGATACGCACCTGAACATCAGCAGGAGAGGACTCTTTAAAGTAGAGACACTACATACTGATATACACCTGAACAATAGCAGGGGAGGACTCTTTAAAGTAGATACACTACATACTGATATACACCTGAACATCAGCAGGAGAGGACTCTTTAAAGTAGAGATACTACATACTGATATACACCTGAACATCAGCAGGAGAGGACTCTTTAAAGTAGAGACACTACATACTGATATACACCTGAACATCAGCAGGAGAGGACTCTTTAAAGTAGAGATACTACATACTGATATACACCTGAACATCAGCAGGAGAGGACTCTTTAAAGTAGAGACACTACACACTGATATATACCTGAACATCAGCAGGAGAGGACTCTTTAAAGTAGAGACACTACATACTGATATACACCTGAACATCAGCAGGAGAGGACTCTTTAAAGTAGAGACACTACATACTGATATACACCTGAACATAGCAGGGGAGGACTCTTTAAAGTAGATACACTACATACTGATATACACCTGAACATCAGCAGGAGAGGACTCTTTAAAGTAGAGATACTACATACTGATATACACCTGAACATCAGCAGGAGAGGACTCTTTAAAGTAGAGACACTACATACTGATATACACCTGAACATCAGCAGGAGAGGACTCTTTAAAGTAGAGATACTACATACTGATACACACCTGAACATCAGCAGGAGAGGACTCTTTAAAGTAGAGACACTACACACTGATATATACCTGAACATCAGCAGGAGAGGACTCTTTAAAGTAGAGACACTACATACTGATATACACCTGAACATCAGCAGGAGAGGACTCTTTAAAGTAGAGACACTACATACTGATATACACCTGAACATCAGCAGGAGAGGACTCTTTAAAGTAGAGACACTACATACTGATATACACCTGAACATCAGCAGGAGAGGACTCTTTAAAGTAGAGACACTACATACTGATATACACCTGAACATCAGCAGGAGAGGACTCTTTAAAGTAGAGATACTACATACTGATATACACCTGAACATCAGCAGGAGAGGACTCTTTAAAGTAGAGACACTACATACTGATATACACCTGAACATCAGCAGGAGAGGACTCTTTAAAGTAGAGACACTACATACTGATATACACCTGAACATCAGCAGGAGAGGACTCTTTAAAGTAGAGACACTACACACTGATATACACCTGAACATCAGCAGGAGAGGACTCTTTAAAGTAGAGACACTACATACTGATATACACCTGAACATCAGCAGGAGAGGACTCTTTAAAGTAGAGACACTACATACTGATATACACCTGAACATCAGCAGGAGAGGACTCTTTAAAGTAGAGACACTACATACTGATATACACCTGAACATCAGCAGGAGAGGACTCTTTAAAGTAGAGACACTACATACTGATATACACCTGAACATCAGCAGGAGAGGACTCTTTAAAGTAGAGACACTACATACTGATATACACCTGAACATCAGCAGGAGAGGACTCTTTAAAGTAGAGATACTACATACTGATACACACCTGAACATTAGCTTAAAGGTGGGGTAGGTACATTTGAGAAACCGGCTCGAGATACACTTGTTGTTATATTCCATGGAATGCTCTTAACATCCCTGATAGCAATGAATATCTGAAGTGCTTTGACAAAAAAATACATAAAAAAATTTCATCTGTGGAAGCCGTGGAGCTGTAAAAAGCACGACCAATCATCTGAGCCGGCTAAAGTAACTGGATGGCCTACCTGCCTGTCAGCCTTCCATCTGGGCACACACTTATCTCGTGCCCTCATTGGTCATGTGGCGTTCGTGTGTGTTGGAGGAGGGGCTCTGTGAGGAAGTGGCAGATTTTCTCCGGTTGTGTATTTTCAAATTCCAGCGCACTCGAGCTGGTTTTTCAAACTTACCTACCCCACCTTTAATGTGTCTTTTTAATATTTCAATAAGTCCAAAGTATTACTACGTTATCCAAACCTTCTGGAGAATTAATCTGATACAATTTATCTGCAATCTTCTTTCTTGTCAGCATTTATTGCAAAAGAAAGCGAGGAGGAGGAGGAGGAGGAGGAGGAGGAGGAGGAGGAGGAGGAGGAGGAGGAGGAGGAAGAAGAGGAAGAAGAGGAGGAGGAGCAGGAGGAAGAAGAGGAAGAGCAGTTTGCTAATCAACCTTCTGGGCTTGACCCATGTTGTTGAAGGACTGCCGTTGCCATGGATACACGAGGGAATCAAAGCGCTCCTTTTCTCACCTGATGACGATCACACGGTGACACAAACACAGCGGGGGTGTGAAAGATATCTGAGACCGTGTGAAGAAGAAACTGAGTGAGCAAGCGACTGCAAGTGTTCCATACCTCACTCCTCATTTGGTGGCTGCTGCCTTCATATCTGATATGTGTTTGTGTTTTTATGCAAGGGTTGGCAGGGTTACTTTAAAAAAATGTAATATGTTACAACTATTAGTTACCTGTGAAATCAGTAGCCTAATCTGAGCATCGCAATATAAAAGTAACCCGACTCCTTTCTGCTACTTTTGGATTATCTCAATATCAAATGCAAAGCAAATGAATACATAAGTCATATCGAGAAGATGTTTATTTACTTATGTATTAAATAAGACAACAGAACAATGTGACCTTAGAAAAGAAAAGATATTTAGGATCAAAAAGATTGTATTTATAGTTAAACCTGTCTTTCATGAAGCAGATTCAGCCGATACGCCAACACAGTTTAAAAAAGCAGAAATTAAATCTGAGCCGACAGAAAATGCTCCGTTTTAGTTTAACACACACAGTTAAGCTCACACACACTGTTTTATGAACATAATAGGTGTGTTCACACCGCAAGTACTTTTCCCACTTTACTTCTGAAACGCTGCGTTCACACCAAAAAGAGCCGGAACCTTTTCACCCCCTTTTCAGTCCCTGCTTGAGAGCAGGGTGCGTCGGATAATCCAAAAATCAGCTCCTAACGTCTAACCCCATCGTCTGTTCCTTGACCTCTGAGTGAAACGTCAAGGGGTTAAAGGATAGTGGATAGGAGAATTCAAAAGGACTTAGGAGAAGAGACTGCGGTACTTTAGAGAATCCGAGGCTTCAGCCGAATAGTCCATTTAGCTTAGGAACCTTCCTAACCGAGTGAAATGACCCGGAAGTCCCTCAGTGGCAGCCATGATAAGTGCCGTTCCAATTCTCCAAATGAAAGGAAAGGAGGTTTCAAACTTCCTTTATAACCTCCTTTAGCTTAGGAACCACTGGACCTCCCTAACTGAAAGGAGAGGAGAAAATGCTGCCCCACAATGCATTGCAGCCGCAGCATTTGCCGTCACTCAACAGTCGTTCAAGGAAACAACCGATTATGAAATGATATCATGAAAGTTACAGTGCTTATTAAGCATTTTAAAACGTAGGTGGTAAGTTGCCAAAGTGCTTTGTTCTGAACGTTCATCAGTATTATAATCAAAAAGAGAAATATGAACGTTAGTTTTCACTGAAATGATCAAATAAAGTCAACATTTCAGTCTTTACTGAGCTGTGTGGGGTTTGTTCAACTTTCTAAAGATGTTTGAATGGTGATATACACAGTGATAGATGTTAAGGACTAACGTTTATAATAAATACATCTGTATTGATTTAAGATCTTTAGTTCATACAATCATACGTATTGGGATCATTTGTATTAATGTGGACCGGAGGGAGAGGGTGACGAGCATAATTTCACTTTCCTTTTTTATTTCAATTCCAGCTTTGGTCCTGAAGAATATGTTTCTCTGTTGTCCACGTTCATAAAGCAAAGCAGCAGCATCAGAGCACGGTGCAGAGTCTCTAGATGAGTTCACAGCAGTCCCTCGTTCTTATTAAACATCCATGTTGTAGTCCGCTGTATAGAAAACTGTGGTTTCCATAGTTTCCCCACAGCAGCAGACGCACACATGACGTCCGCTGGCGCATCATAAACACGTCGGATAGTGAAAGTGCAGTCTATTCTCTAAAGCACCGCAGTCTCTTCTCCTAAGTCCTTTTGAATTCTCCTATCCACTATCCCTTAACCCCGTGACGTTTCACTCAGAGGTCAAGGAATGGAGATAAGCCCCTTAAAAACCATGAGTTAATAAAGCATTAATTCTGTATTTACTCCTGTCATTCAAACAAGACGCTGGAGAGGGGGCGGGCCGTATCTCCATGTAAATCATCAGAATCGGATTCATCAGGCTAAACTAACCTGTAGCTGCTCCGTCCACACTCACAACAACGGCCTATACAGACATAAATAAAGCAGCGACTGTATTCGCCATGTTTGCGGCCTGCCAGTAAACCCAAAGAAGAAGAAGAAGTGACGTCAGCGGCTCATTTGCCTAATCCTCCCCCAGGGACTTATTCCGGTGTGAACGCGATGTGTTCATGAGAACTAAATAGTTCTCATGAACCTTTGTGGGAAAAGTACTGCGGTGGGAATGCGCCTCTACTGTAGGTTCACCTGCTGAATTAAAAACAGAACAAATGAAGCAAAGAAAGTGGAAACCATAAAGCAGATCCAGGCAGCAGACGTATAGATTCACACGTAAGGTATTATCCTCCAGAACAGAACAGCTGACAGAGAAGAGATAACATCTGATCCTTTACACACACACTATATGATGTGTTTAGGTCTTTACTAACACTGTAATCCTGCTAGTCATCCGTCCCGTTACATGTAATCCATTGCTCCCCTAGCTGGTTATATGTTGTCGTTCCTCCTTCCTGTGAGCCACATGATGAATCCGTGCTTCTGTCATGTTGTCGGCATTCAACGGTTAATTGGAGATGTCAACAAGTTGAACACGCAGTGTGTAATTAAAACACAAAGACATGTAACTCTGAAGCACTGTACTATTCTGTCATAATCATCTGCTCTGTAGTTATCCTGTCTTTACTCAACAGGTTTAGTTAAAGATAGAATTAACGCCTCTGCCAACTCGTCAAATTGCAGTTTACGTCCATGTTCGTCACTCCATGATTTAATCCTTTTGGACTTTTGTGTGAAAATGTCATAATTAGTCAATTTGCAAGGGCTAGCAACTGGAAGACATAATGAGAACATAGTGTAGTCCCCTCTGCAAAGCAATGCCTTAGAATCAGCTTTATTTAACTTTAAATATATTAGAGTTCACATTTTTTATTATATGGTGTTATTTCTTTGTTGTTTTTTTTGTTTTACCTAAACTTCATGGAGTTTTTATTCTGAGCGAAATGCATCTGTTAAAGGGGCCCTTATAGGCTTTCCTATTGGCTAGCGCTCCAACACATTGTACATGATAGGCTAAGGGGCGGGACATCTCTAAGCAGCTGACCAATCACAGCAAACTGGGCTCTGCTTTCAGACAGAGGGTGAAAAGTAGAGGTATTAAATGCTAATATGAACCTGAAAATGAGCAGAATATAACCCTTTTAAAGAAATGATCTTCAAATTGCAGTTTACGTCCATCTTCGTCACTCCATTATTTAATCCTGTTGGATATTTGTGTAAAAATGTCCTAATTAGTACATTCATTCTTGCAAGGGCTAGCAACTGGAAGACATAATGAGAAAGGGGACCTATCGTGCAAAATGCACTTGTTGATGTCTTGTATACATCAACATGTGTCCCCGGGTGTCGGGGAACTCACGCAGCGTCAGAAAATAAACCCCTCTCTCTTTTCCTCCGTACCCAAATCTCTAAAAACGGGGAACAACGGAGCTGATCCAGATTTGCGTCCGATATGACGTAACATCTGAAATGTGGACCCACGGCCCAATCAGAAACGCTGCCATCAGAAACAATGCCCGACTGTTTTGGACGTAATATGGTCGGTGTTCACGTTAGCATCGCTAGCACTCAGAGCTAACCTGTGCTGGAGAGCATGTGTGTGAAGAAGCAGGAAGTAGAAAGGAACTCACCTTGTGGTGTAACCGGCAAGAGAGAAAGCCTTTGAGCTCCAGACGGTTTCAGATCCTTGATGATCCATGATATGGAGTTTCATCACGGCAGCATTTAGTTTAGACGGTAGCTGCCGGGTCCCGCATGAGCTCTGACCCCTCCTTTATTTTATTTTAAAGCTATATACCCCAAATCAGCACTTTTAGAAACAGGAAGTGAAATAGAGGGATATGAGGCGTGGCTAGAATGATCTGTTTGGTATTTTGAGCAAAACACTTCATAGACGTGTTTTTAATATATTTGTATATATCTGAGACCTTGCCTACAAAGAGCATGATAGGTGACCTTTAAATATATAAGTGTTTACATTTGTTAATTGTTGTTGTTTTTTAGATTGTTTGTTGAGTTTTACCTACACTTTATGTGAAAACGCGAGTTGTATTCCTTTGTTTACTGCAGTAACATAGTGACATCACTATGCTAAGGGGCGGGACATCACTAAGCGGTTGACCAATCAGAGCAGACAGAGACAGAGGGTGAAAAGTAGAAGCACAAAATACTAATATGAACCTGAAAATGTCCTCTTTAAAGAAATTATCTTCAAGTGTTTCCCAGGATTTACGGGATTCTGCAAGCCATGGAAGCAACCAGAATATTGACCACAAAATGATATTATGGGAGACCTGCAATACCCCGGGACTCAATCTGACCTACAAAGCAAAAGCAGAAGCCCCAGAAGACCATAATAAATCACATCCTATTAGATTTGACCATTTCTCTTTTGCTGGCACCACCTCGTGAAAAGGCGTCTCCTCTGTGAGACACAAGGAGCACGGGAAGCAGCAGTTCAAGGTAACGTATGAAGAGGTTAGTGGAAGTAGAGAAATAAAGAGAGGCGGACAAAGGCAGCCAATGACAGCCTGTCCTTGTGCTGCTGAATGGCCTCAGTTCCCTTGGTTACATGGTAGCAGGATGTCAAAGTACAGAGTGTCCGCTCTCTGTATTATGAACTACAGAAGGAACCTCATACAGGAAACCTTTTTGAATGTGTCTTACAGTGGCACAAGCTCATGAATTATACATGTGTGATAGACGGCTCTTTAGCAGCAGAGTTGGCTGAATTCCTAGGAGGAAACAAATCGAAGACATTGATTTTCTAAATACGAAAGAGGCCGAAAGCTTCAGGCTTGGCCACTGAGGCCTTTTTGACCCGGTTAGGTGGTTTTCTTGAAGTATCTTTGTAATTCCATTTTTTTATCATTTCATATTCCAGCTATTCCTCAAACAACATGTTTTGGATATCATGCCATTCAAATTTTACATTTACATTTTAAGAAATGGTAGTTTGTGAGCCACAGCTAAACCTGGAGACCCTGTGCCTCAGGCAGTTCTCCAGACGATGACTCCCTCCCTCTGCACTCAGAAGTCAAGCTTCTTCCGTCGCGCCGGAGGAGAGTAGAACGAAGCGGTATAAACACAGTTTCATCCCAGCAGCTGTTGCACACATCAACACATCATAGGAGCGTCACACAGATGCCTATTCTTATCTATCTATTTAATTGTGAATTTTGAACGTCCATGTTCGTGCTAGTGTTTTCCTTCTTAAAATGTTTTTTAAATATTTTGAGATTTGGTTGCGCGGGGTGTACTTGTACTTTTACTGGTCCTTTTATTAGAGATGTGTTTGTGTTTGTTTTTAGTGTCAGGATGGAACCCTTGTCTTTTTCTCTGCAAACAGAATCGACCTACGGGTACACATAAATAACCTGAACCTGATCTAAGGGTTCATTCAGTCGTCACTTGAGAATACAACTTGTATGCGTGAAACTAAAAGCTTGTGCGTTAAATGAGTTCAGACTAGTGGTGCACGATAATTATGGATATTAGGAATTATGACGTCATCCCGATAAACAGTATTAATAGCCCCGATAATATACAATGTATTTTTTGGGTAAAAAAAGAAAAAGATACTGCGGTGTGGGTGGGATTGGGATGAGGGGCGCTTGTTTTTCACTCGGCTCCTCCCGTTTTGCCAGTACTGTGGTGTTAGTGGTTTAGGAAGAGGGGACTTCTTCACAAATCCAGCCTCCCTAATACTTCGAACCTGATCAGTCACCTGAAACATCGCCATGGCTACGATGGTGTGTTAACAGCGTACGAAGACGCCTGCGCTGCTAAACTAGCGGCGAATCCAAAGCCAGCTGCAAAGGCCCCGGGGCTTTGACCGATCCACGAGGCTTTTGAAAAGGGCAAGAAGTTTGCCAGAGACGACCCCAGGGTTAGCTTTGTTCATAGTAGTAATGCTTATGTCATTTGCTCACTACTAGTCTCTTTTGTACCACCAGGTGTGCAAAAACTATAGGTACATTTAATATATATATATATTATATTATTATCGGTATCGGTCTTGAGAAGCAGGAAGTTATCGGTATCGGTTTCAAAAAACCAATGTCGTGCATCCCTAATTCAGACACACAGAAAAATCCCTTTCTGACGTCTCTACAAGAAGACAACGAGGAATTTCACCAAAGACCTTTAAAAAGGAAGTCCCGAATTGTGTAGGACAATAACAATCATGCCTTTTTATACTAATGGATACGTTTCATCGCAGCCTTTCCCAGATTCTGTTGCTCCAGTAGAAAATATCAAAGATTGGAAACATCAACACACAAGAGATCTACAAAACCAGAGCTCCCAGAGCCTTGGTTGATCCTTGGATTCTCATTGGATAAAACACCAGACGCAGCCGTACATTTTACTTTAACCATCTATATGACATTGACACTGTCTCTTTAAATGTCTTATAGAACATAACTAGTTCCACAGTTTCTACAACAGAGCCAGCCAGCTAACCAATCAGAGCAGAATGGGCTCTGGTTTCAGACAGAGGGTGAAAAGAGGCTATCTGAGCTAATTCTTCTCCGATGTTCACAGTTCATAATGCTCAGATAAACCCCAGGCTGCGTAGCGCCCCCTGCTGTTCAGGTGAGTTTCCTACCTGTCTGAGGATGAAGCTGGTGGAGGTGGTGCTGCCGTCAGACCTCTTCAGGCGGCTGCGTCTGGAGAACGTCCCTCTGTTACCCTGGAGAGCACAAAACACAAACAACCCTTTTTATTTTCTGTTTTTCTGATCCTACTTCTGCTTTCATTATTATATTCATCCCTAACTCTCGTCCACACTAAGTCAAGGTCACCTTTCCTGCAGCAAACTCCATTGAAACCAGGTTGTTGTCGTTGCTGCCTGTCTGCTTTATTAAACCAAACAACATACATTATGCATCAGTAGGTAGGTAGGTAGGTAGTAGGTTGGTAGGTGGGTAGGTAGGTAGGTGGGTGGGTGGGTGGGTAGGTGGGGAGGTCGGTAGGTAGGAGGAAGGTAGAAGGAAGGTAGGTAGGTAGGTAGGTAGGAAGGAAGGTAGGAGGAAGGTAGGTAGGTAGGTAGGTAGGTAGGTAGGTAGGTAGGTAGGTAGGTAGGTAGGTCAGTCGGTCGGTCGGTCGGTCGGTCGGGGTCGGTCGGTCGGTCGGTCGGTCGGTCGGTAGGTGGGTAGGTAGGTAGGTAGTGGGTAGGTAGGTAGGTAGGTAGGTAGGTAGGTAGGTAGGTAGGTAGGTAGGTAGGTAGGTAGGTAGGTAGGTAGGTAGGTAAGTAGGTAGGTAGGTAGGTAGGTAGGTCGGTCGGTCGGTCGGTCGGTAGGTAGGTAGGTGGGTAGGTAGGTGGGTGGGTGGGTAGGTAGGTAGGTAGGTGGGTGGGTGGGTAGGTGGGTGGGTGAAGAGATAGAGATATACATTAGAAAAGACATGTACCATAAAGGATACTCGATATAAAATGTTCTTGATACATTAGCATGTTCTATGAAAGACCGATACAGCAACAGAAATATAGACATAATATTACATTAAAATAGATATATATTAGAGAACATCATCGTTGCTAACCCCCACTTAGAGTGACCCATTTTTATATGAAGCCAATTTGTCCCAGCTCTTGAGAAACAAATGAGGCGACACTCCACCTGAGACGGGGGAGCAGGGGAGGAATATGATAAATGACATGACAGATGTTCACACTACAGTACGTGAGGCATCGTGTCCTCCTGTGACCTTGGAGAATCTGGGGTAAGTGGATGCATCCTTCTTCAAAAAATGTAATAAAACGCAGACTGCTGCTCACCTTGAATGATGACATCACCCTGACGAAATCCTACTTTTTCTGGATGTTTTGTTCTTTATGTTTTGCTTTAAATTTCAAATATTTAAATTGTCAAAAGTAGTTGTCAACAAATCTTGAGTCAAACAACTAATCGATGAATTTACCTTTGGGATTCGCTGCTTTCTGCTTTATTCACTGATGGGTTTACAGTTGAAATGATGAGTCAATTTACAAATAAGTCAATGAAAAGAAAATCAATCAGCAACTATTTTGATTATCAACTAATGGCGGATTTCCACTGCAGGGCCTCGCTCGGCTCAGTACGGCATAGTTAGGCTTTATTAGGCCCGGCTCACTTTAATGCTGCGCTTCCATTACAGTTTAGTAGCTGGGGCAGTAACTATAGTAACGCAGTGTAGGCGAGCCGTGACGTCATCTTCAATGAGAGCCACAAAACCAACATCAGCCGTTAGCGGTTAGCCCTCAGAGCTCACAGCTCCTCATATCTGTTCAGAAACTAGACAGAAGTTAAACAAGTACAAACCACAGACTGCCTGTGTCATGGAGAATACAGTCGCTGGTTTATTTATGTCTGTAGGCCGTTGTTGTGAGTGTGGACGGTCGGAGCATATATAACGTTAGCTTCAATCTCCATTCAGAAAACACGCATTTTAAAGGTTCATCGCCTGCCGTCTGTCTGCAGACTTGTCAAAGCATTAATTCATGGTTTTTACTAACCGGTATCAGTGTGTTGTTACGTCGGCATCATTTTGAAACGTGTATTACAATTAAATCACGGTCAAATATGTTCATCTTGTTGTAGTTGTAGCCCCCTTGCCAGCGATTCTCTCTCTAGTTTAGCATACTCAGCCCGACTCAGCCTGGTTGTTGGCCCGGAAAGAACCTCGATTTTGGAGGGCCAGATAAACGGTGAAAAAGTACTCGTTAGTCGGAACTACGCCTAGTGGAAACGCAACCAAAAACGGGCCGGGTTTGGCACGCTTAAACCGTGCTACGCGCTGCAGTGGAAATGCGCCATAAATGTTTTGTGTTTAGTTACTAAAATGCTAGACATTTGCTAGTTTCAATTTACACTGTTGTCTCAGTCATTGCTGTTCTTCTTTGAGATGGGTGATAAAACGCATTAGATGTTGGAGTCAAATAAAACATGATATTCAAAGGCCATATTCATTTGGACATTTCAAAGACAAGGTAAATGTAGAAAATAGTTGTCGAATGCAGCCTTAAATATAATATATTGACTGATTCAGTGGGATTATATCAATGTGTAAACTATCAGAGATTCCACCATTCGTTAGTTTCAATCCCTTTAATATTTCTTGTTGTATCAACTATCTATATAAGTAAATCTGTAAAAGATGGCGCATGCGTTGAAGGACAGCCAAAGTACTGATTCATAGATGTCTAAATTACAGCCCTGTTCAGCATCTATAATGTTTGCTAAATGATGCTCCAGTGCAAAAAAGTCCATCTCCATTCCCTCCTTCCTCATGCAGCATCAGTGGAAATCCATCAGAACATGCTTAATAATTAAGAACCCAATTTAATTTCCTTTTGAATAAATCAAGCTCTCCCCATATTGCAGGACCTGTATTTGATTAACGATGACCCCTCGAGGCTCGTTAGGAGTGATGAAAAAAGCAGCTTCGGTGAAACAGAGGGCAGCACGGTGCGTTCACTGTCTCTGGGGTCTCTGGTCATTTCTTTCAATCAATGAGTGTAAATCAAGAGGTCAACAATGTCAGGGAATAATGTCCACAGATGTTCACCTTTCGCCCTCTGACGCAGATGCCCAGCCTTGGGCAGCATGCTATCTCCCTGAAGGAGGGGCTGCCCTAGCATTTTGTAGTTGTTGCCAGTTTGTGACCGGGCAACTCTCGGTCAGAGATAGTTACTGTTGTGGGACACCTGGAACACGTCCTTCTCGGGGTGGAGACGACCCCGAGCCATAGGCGACAACAAATGTGATTCAGTGTCCTCAGCTGTTTAGTCTATCTATTGAAGAACGTTGATTATTACACTCTCTAGTTAAAACCTGGAGCTACAGGAGGGGTCTTCAGGATTGATTGTGGCATCTCAACCGTGTGGTCAGATCGTGGCCCGTGACATGTCGTGTGAACTCTCCGGCCGAAGCTCCAAATAACCCGTCAGTGTTTGCCATCAACGCTCCAGCTCTCCTCGTGCCTCTCTGACTCCTGACTCCAATCGCTTCAGAAGTTTCCCCCACAAATAACCTATTGACCTCTAACACTGTTTTTCCTATCAGGAGAGATGTTCACAAGATGTGTTTTCTATCAGGACTTTAGGTCTCTAATTATACCTTGCATTTCAAATTGTAACTTGTGTCTTGTTTATCTTTAATATTGAATTACTCTTAATTACTATGAAGCTATCTTTAGCTCTTTACCTGTAACAATGGAAACGTCCCCTCTGCGGGACGAATAGGTCTTCTCTGAACGAGAAGACAGTAAGAAAGATGTTCTAATATGTGTTGTTTTCCTATAAGACTCTTATCACGCCATTTTCTTATCAATATTAGGACTTCTATGTTATTTTGCATTACAAATAACTAGTAGACATTAAGACAGATTCAAGATGGGTCGTTTCCCTATCAATACAAGGACTCTTATGTTATTTCGCATTCAAAATAAGAGACATTTTCACAAAATGTGTTGTTTCCCTATCAATATTAGTACTCCTAATCGGCGTTAAAACAACTAGAAGACAGTAGGACAGATTTCCATAATGCTGCCGTCGTCCTACCTGGAACACGGGCTTCTGCATCCCTTCTCCTATCCCGTGTCGGGTGTAGATGTGCCGGGACATCTCCGCCAGTTCATCGGTCCAGGGAGGGGGCTGCCTCTCGGTTCCTCCCCACTGGAAGTGCTGCTGCTCCGGGGGAGGAGGAGGCCGGTGCACCGCCGCCTCCAGCTTGGCTCCGGTTCCTCTTCACGACAACAGGGGAGGGGAAAGATGCGTCCCGGTCCCAGTCTGCGGAGGTTCTGCACGGATGAAGAGCCCCGCAGATCAGAACGACCACAGATACTCCCCCCCCCCTCCTCCTTCACCTTCACTGTCCACTCCCATCCAACTAGGCTTTAATGGTGCTGCATTCAAGGACAATGCAGACTTTTCAGTGCTGCAACTTGAGATGCGCATCCTAGGTTGACAATTGTGAAAATCAAGACTTCACCCTCAACATATCACTGCGTTAACCCTTAAATGAGCAATGAGATATCAATATTATGTTATGTACAACTAATTAATGGCTATTTATCTAACTTAAAGGTGGGGTATGTAAGTTTGAGAAACTGGCTCGAGATACACTTTGTGTTATATTCCATGGAATGCTCTGAACATCCCGATAGCAATACATATCTGAAGTGCTTTGACAATAAATACATAAAAAAACGTAATCAGTGGAAGCCGTAGTACTGTAAAAAGCACGACCAATCATCTGAGCCGGCCCGGCTAAAGTAACTGGATGGCCTACCTGCCTGTCAGCCTTCCATCGGGGCACACACTGATCTCGTGCCCTCATTGGTCATGTGCGCGTTCGTGTGTGTTGGAGGAGGGGCTCTGTGAGGAAGTGGCAGATTTGTTCTGGTTGCGTATTTTCAAATTCTAGCGCACTCGAGCTGGTTTCTCCAAAATTATCTACGCATCCACGCTTGACAATTATGAAAATGAAAGTATTTTCTAAAAAATTCACCCTCAATCTATCACTTCGTTTAACCCTTAAATGCGCAATGACATACATATTATGTACAACTAATTGATTGCGATTTTCTCCATAACACTGTTTTTTAAACACATATTATACATAAATACACCTCTATAAAATCCCTGTTTCACTGTAATTACATACAAATGACTCGTTAGTAGGCTACACCCACAGTATACCATTGGTGCATGTTAAACCGTATTACACCAATATTATACCCATGTAACCCTGTAATTACACCCAATGTCCACACGTGTAATCCTAATATTACATCCTTATTGCACTGTTATTGGAACTCACTGTACACATTAATCCATCCCTATTAAAGCCCAATTTACACTTTTTTTAATTGATGTGTTTAACGAACATGGTAGTTAAATGTTTTTTCTTTTACCTTACAGTCTATTTTGTTTCCCTAGACTTTGAACACGCAGCATTTGAAGGCAGCATAATTCAAATATTCTTGTGTATATATTCCTAAAAACACAATAAATAAGAAAACTGAACAAATACTAAAAAAAACAATCGTATAGAAAAATGTAATAGGCCATCTTAAAAATAAATGTAAACATTACATGGTAAATAGATCATATGCAAACATATATCAAGTATATATATTACAGCATTTCAAGTCTAATCGAATAGCTCAAAACAATAACTTTCTGCGGATGCATTGCTGTGTTTCTCGCCTAAAAATAAAACAGGCCGGTTTTATCTCAGAAACGGAAGTAGGACAAACAACAGACGATAACATCTCCTGTGCTCAGCAGACAGCACTAGCAGCTGTGCTTTCCCAAAGGACAGCCTGCAGCGTGTGGCTTCAGCGCTGTATTAAAGAGAGGACATTCAGACCTGCATGGTGCCGCCACAATAACACCGGCATTTAGAGAATGACCCGCGCGCCCTTTTGAGAAGTGAAAGGACTGAAGCTATAAAAAGGCCGTGCAGTGAATAAATCAGACCTTCTGACAAACGGTCGTATTATTAGCTTGTTCACAGACAGCTGGTGAAGTGTGCAGGGGAAAGAAGAGAATAATTAGTTCCACAGTTTCTATTTTTATCTTCTTCCTCTTAATTGTATAAATGTAATTACTCGAAGAGGCTCTTCAGGGTTTTTTCAGTGTGTCGAGTTTTCTGCATAAATGGCCTGAAGAGTCTGGACTCCTTTAGGAGCAGTGACATCACTATGTAACACTCACGCTTCTATTGGCTAGTGCTCCAACACATTGTGATAGGCTAAGGGGCGGGACATCTTTAAGTGTTTGAACAATCCCAACAGAGCCGGCCAGCCAATCAGAGCAGACTGGGCTCTGGTTTCAGACAGAGGGTGAAAAGAGGTGCTGCAGCACAGGCAGTATGAGAAAGCATGGAGACATGTCACAGTAGAGACTCTACATACTGATATACACCTGAACATCAGCAGGAGAGGACTCTTTAAAGTAGAGACACTACATACTGATATACACCTGAACATCAGCAGGAGAGGACTCTTTAAAGTAGAGACACTACACACTGATATACACCTGAGCATCAGCAGGAGAGGACTCTTTAAAGTAGAGACTCTACATACTGATATACACCTGAACATCAGCAGGAGAGGACTCTTTAAAGTAGAGACTCTACATACTGATATACACCTGAACATCAGCAGGAGAGGACTCTTTAAAGTAGAGACACTACATACTGATATACACCTGAACATCAGCAGGAGAGGACTCTTTAAAGTAGAGACACTACATACTGATATACACCTGAACATCAGCAGGAGAGGACTCTTTAAAGTAGAGACACTACATACTGATATACACCTGAATCAATCAATCAATCAATCAATGTTTATTTATAGCCCAATATCACAAATGTTACATTTGTCTCAGTGGTCTTCACAGTGTGTACAGAATATCAGTATGACAATACGACACCCTCTGTCCTTAGACCCTCTGTCCTTAGACCCTCACATCGTACAAGGAAAAACTTCCAAAGAAAACCCAGTTTAAAGGGAACATGGGAGAAACCTCAGGGAGAGCAGCAGAGGAGGGATCCCTCTCCCAGGACGGACAGACGTGCAATAGATGCCGTGTGTAAATTGAAAAGATAATACATTTGCAACATAGGTAGTCCAAATGTTTGGAAATGCATGTGTGTATAATAGGAAGATGAATCCACGAGGATATCCATCCAGGACCACAGCCACGACTCAAGATCCAGGGCTCGCGATCCAGGACCGCAGGATCATCCATGACTCCGGATCCCGGCATATATAGACCCCAAAAAGAAAGACATTTGGGGAAGCTGGGTTAATCGGAACATGAGAGTACACAGGTACAGACAGAGAGAAGGAAGAAGTAAGATGTCCCCCGACAAACTAAGCCTATATCAGCAAAACTGAACATCAGCAGGAGAGGACTCTTTAAAGTAGAGACTCTATATACTGATATACACCTGAACATCAGCAGGAGAGGACTCTTTAAAGTAGAGACACTACATACTGATATACACCTGAACATCAGCAGGAGAGGACTCTTTAAAGTAGAGACACTACATACTGATATACACCTGAACATCAGCAGGAGAGGACTCTTTAAAGTAGAGACACTACATACTGATATACACCTGAACATCAGCAGGAGAGGACTCTTTAAAGTAGAGACACTACAGACTGATATACACCTGAACATCAGCAGGAGAGGACTCTTTGAAGTAGAGACACTACATACTGATATACACCTGAACATCAGCAGGAGAGGACTCTTTAAAGTAGAGACACTACATACTGATATACACCTGAACATCAGCAGGAGAGGACTCTTTAAAGTAGAGACACTACATACTGATATACACCTGAACATCAGCAGGAGAGGACTCTTTAAAGTAGAGACACTATGAAACCTGAGAATGAGCATCCACAGGAGAATGTAAAAAGACCACCCTTCACACAGGTACATTTCTTTTTATTTCAAAGAATATTATACGTTTTGCTCCGTTTAAAAAAGCAGTTTTTAAAATCCTGAACTTTTCCTGGAATCTTTTTAAATATACAGAATTATACATCTGAGACTGAAGTGACTCGCCGAACGGGTGTCCATGTCATCCTTTGATTTCTACAGAGAAACAAGGCATCCAGTGGTAAATAAATGTTTACAAAGCTACGGTGCAATGTCAATGCCACCGTCCAAAAACCAGGTATTTTACAACTAATATACAAAGCCTTCTACCACGAGGCGCGTCAAGCACATATCCGCAGTTTAGGCTGGAAACGGTAACCATGGAGCGCCTGCGATACACATGACTCAATGCGAGCGGCTCCTTCAGGCGAACCCCAAACACATTTATATTAACTAGAACATTGTCCCATTTACAGTTTGCTGGAAAATCAAAGTAAGCACGAGTTAGAATAATAATTACACATTCTCCAGCCATGTAAAGTATACATGTATAAGGTCTCAATATATATAGATATATAAATCAAAAGGACAGACCATGACGATTTAGACATTAGATGGAAAAAGTGAGTATTTGCATAAAATAAAGTCGTGTTTCTGATGACCCCACGTGAAGATGTGGAAGGTGTTAACGAGAGAATCATAAACATATGCAGCCGTTGTTGACATTAACAAACAATTCACTATTCTAAAATCTGATGATCGATGTGAAAACCATTTTACAACGATGAACCCATTATGGTTAAGCCATCGACACACACATGAACAACACACACACATGAACAACACACACACACACACACACACACACACACACACACACACACACACACACACACACACACACACACACACACACACACACACACACACACACACACACACACACACACACACACACACACACACACACACACACACACACACACACACACACACACACACACACACACACACACACACACACACACACACACACACACACACACACACACACACACACACAGCAAGGCCGTGAGTTGAAGTCTTTTAGCCATTAACACAAATAGAACTGTTAATGTGGGATAGTTGGACATATAGTTGAACATATAGTTGAACATATAGTTGGACATATAGTTGGACATATAGTTGGACATATAGTTGGTACAGATCAGCGTTAGTGATGGCTGAAGAGAAATATGAAGCTCCTGTCTTTTTAACTGATGTACCCTAAAGCAAAGCGCTGCACCTCCCTGCAGATGTATTAACGGCTCACCAGCGTGCCCGTCTTTGAAAGGACACAGCGATGCTCAGTGTGACGGCTGCCTGCCTTCCGACTCAGAAACAGAACATTTAGGCCGTGTTCACATTAACGCAGACACATCTGAAAATGATGTTCAGGCATCAAATGGGATCCAAAGCACACTAGCTAGGGCACTAGGATATTGTGCAGGACAGCTCCAAACAACACAGCTGTCCTTTTGCCGTCCTTTCATCCATGTTGAGAGCGTTGTTTCGGAGAGTGATGCCTTGTTCTCGTCTTGCAGGCTCACTGTAATGCACACGTCTCACAAGCATCTCACGGGACCGACGGGCTTCAGTTTGAATCCAACAGGCTAGCGTGAAGACTTACGTGTCACTAGTTTATCACATACACATACTAATGTATATCGTAGCGTGTATTTAGCTTTATTGGTTGCCTAAAGCATTTTAATGTAAAACAGTACGGAAGCAGAAAATATCAAATGATTGAGTTAATTGGGAAAGTAGATAAAGAACCTTTTTTCGTATTTATCTTCATTAGTGTGGACCTTTCTTTCGCTAGCCCAAAACGGACATGTTGTGTGAATTCTTCGAAGCGGGGTCCATTCAAAAATAACAATTTTGGGGAGTAGCGTTGTGTCGAGCAATGCTAACTTCTTAGCATTGTGCTCATAACATGGTCCTGTTCTGGTGGCAACTCTTCTTCCATGTTGACCTGCGATGCGTTCACTGTCAGTCGGGAAAAAGGAGCATTATAAGAGAGAGGAGAAATCTCCCGACGTCATGTTCAGCCTCATGCACACACACAGTGTCCTGATGAACAGCAGACCTGCGTCACACACACACACACACACACACACACCTCAGGTATTTCTGTCTCGAATGGTGTGTTCTCTCATCAGGCACAAAAATGTCTAAAGGAATGTCCCTAAAGCAGTTATCACACACACACACACTCACACACTCACACACTCACACACTCACACACTCACAAGGCAAGACAAACGAACACACCACTGGAAACAGAAATATCCAAAATGTGTGTTGTGTTCAGGTCTGCGGTGCGTCGGAATTTTAGAGCAGAGGCTGCTGATAGTACGCTGCTGCTGCTGCTGCTGCTGCTGCTGCTGCTGGGGAGCCTGGTGGGGGGGCGGCGCCACAGGGTAGGCCCCCGGAGGCATGCTGGAGTTGTGATAGGTCGACATGTCCATGGCCACGCCCCCCTGGTGCGGGTAGGGAACCTGGTTCATGTACTGAGCGTTCATACCGCTGCTGGAAGAAAACACAGACATGACGATGAGAACCAACAGCGAAACACAACGATGACAAATTCCATACGATAAAATGTATTGGTCAGATCAAGCCTGAAATGCGACTTGCATCACAGCAGCTCCATGTGTAACACCAACACACACTTATCAAGACACAATACATGAAAAACAAACAAACATAGCGGCTCGATCACCGAGAGAGAACCTGCTCAAAGAGCCGGCAGCGTGCGTGTGATCTGGATTCAGCTCTGAGACGACTGACTGGAGCACAAAGGATGCTTCAGACTGACTTTCATGACTCTACCCGTGGTGTTAAGACAACAGTGTTCACAATTAGAAGATTGTAAACGTGAAAGATCTAAATGGCCAGCTTTATTATTAACATTAGAATAGCACTTTTAAGGTGCCATCAAAGCGTTCAGAAAAGGCAACATCCATATTACGAGCCTTTCCGCAGAGCGTCTCCTCCGTCATCCTTTCAGGTCCTGCTTCCAGTGATTGGTATGTGTTAGAAAAAGTATCACTTGTCCCCCCCCCCAGTGGCGAGCCGTGACTTTTATACCTCGGCTCTCTGACCCCCTCCCCCTCCCTCGAAAAAAAAGTTTTACGTCACAGCGTACTTCAGAATATCAAAACAACGCCCGGGGTGAAAAACGCTCATGCCAGCGACGCTCTGCCACACAAAGCAACACCGGTAAGTAACCCGATTTGTGTTCTTTGAAATTGAAAAGGATATCGCGTTGTGTTTGTTACTTTCGTTGCAGTTGTATGTCAGAAGTGTAATTTGGCTTGGCTTCCTATTTTGTAAGGACATGCTTTTATTTTGAAGGCGAGTTTACGCTGTTGACAGGAAGTTGTTGTTGCTATGGAAACAATAATAGCTTCACAGCGGCCGGAACTGGTCATAAAGTCCGCGATAATAAATCCCACCCATTTAGAGGGGAGATGTGATTGGTCAACTGTACTGTCGTTTGACAAAACTCTCTCGTTCAGTTACTATAGCGACCCCTCTGTGAATTCACAGCAGCTCTTCACCTCTTTCATGTAACCCTTCACATTCCAACAGAAACTGAATAGGCAGATTCGAACGATTTATTTCTTTAGAAATGTTATTTTAAATACAATTAAATCAAGTTATTTTAGTAAAACTAATGAAAAATATAACTAAAAAAAAATTAAAATAAAAAATATTGAAAACAATATAATTTTTTTGAATGTTTTAAAATATTATTTTGAAGACTATCTTAGAGGGTCCTGACGGCTCACCACCGCTTGTCCCCGGCTTGAGCTTCAATATCAGGATCCAGTATTTCTGATCCTCTCCAGAATGGAAGTAGCATCACATACAGAGCATCAGCTAGTTCCTGAGCAGTGTCCTTCACAGGCTGATATCAAGAGAGGGAGTCACACAGTCACAAGATGGAGGAATAGAAAGCAGTATTCAACGTTTACTTCAGATTAGCTCCACGTCAGAAATGAGCATGCTTGATGTCTCTCTCCATAGAGGCTGAACCATCATGTTCATCACATAGCTATCATCTGCCTCAAACAGTCCTGATGCTCTTCCAGGTCATCACACATCCTGTCATGTTCACAGCTACAGTGGGATACCTCTGTTAGCATGTTACTCTCATGCTGGAAGAGGACACTCAGTATTTTCCCAACATTATGTTTTCTTACCTCATGTAGGGAGGCTGAGCAGCTTGGCAGTTGGGGGGGGCGGAGACGTTGGGGGGCAGAGAGTGCAGTTGTCCGGGCTGGTCGCTGGGCAGAGAGTAGGTCTGCAGAGGAGGACCCTGAGGCATCGCGGGGGGCATGTAGGGGCCGCCAGCCGGGCCCATGTAGCCCTGAGCAGATCACAAGACAAGACAAGATGGACCTTCACGTTTCAAGGCTGTCACAGGCTCCTCCAACAGTGCAACACAATAACACAGATAATAGTGCAAGTAATACAAATACAATAGAATAGTGCAAGGAGGGTCTATATACAAGTAATTGGAATATGATATATTAGAGAAGTAATGTGTAGGCTGCAAACAGATGAACGTTATGGATGTTCTTTGAGCCTCGTAGGGAAATTCAGGTTTCATGGCGGCAGCAGAATAAGAAAGAAACCGAGATAGTACACATGGAATATACACAGGCATAATTAGAATATAACATGTTTTAACGATATGAATAGAGGGGGAACGGGGAGGGGGACGGCTTTAATAAGTTCTGAGAGAGGTAGTAATATCACAATTATGTTTTGGGGAAAAATATGTAAAAAGAGGGATTCACAAGGGTCTAAGAATCATTTACCAAGTGGGAACAAATGACACCGTAGTCCGTTTTACATCTGTTCTGGGGAGGTAGTAGGGCTGCTCAATTCATCGTATTTTAATCGGTACACGATTATGGCTTGCAACGATTACGAAGACAACGTAATCGAAATAAAACGATTTTTTAAATGATTATTATTACTTTTTTTATTATAATTTTTTTAACTGGTTTTTCAGTTGAATTATACTTAACGTTCAGGGTAATCAATTGTTAAAAACATACTGTTAAAAAAAATGTTCTCCAATAAATGGATGTTTTCAAAGTCAATGAATAATCGCATTTAATAATCGCAATTACAATTATCGACCCAAATAATCGAGATTATGATTTTTGCCATAATCGAGCAGCCCTAGGAGGTCGTATCTTAGTCTGTTGGGATTCTTGTTCTGTGACTATCTTCCTCACCCTGACTTTCAGTTGCACGCGCTACTAAAGAGACGTGCTACCATGGAAACCAAACAATAGTGTTGCTGTATTAAAGTCCGAGTGGAAACAGTCGTGAGTAAATCTGATTTAGTCAGAAATGGGGAGGAATGTGACCGTGGGAGGAAACCGGGAGAGGGCAGTGAAACCGGGAGCGTTGGCGAGCGTGGTGGTCTGGTAGCTGGGAAATGCCGAGGGGTCCTTGAGCAAGGCACGGATTTGATAAACTCTAACTCCCAATCACATTCATAAGTAGGACATTACAAGGAGGCAACAGAAATCTCTTTACTCACACTATTGTAAAAGCGCTAAAGCCCAAATCCTTGTTTTAGGAATTTAAGAGAATGTCAGAGCTTAGTTGTTTTCCATGTTCTCAGTAAGTCACCTGTCTGTCCCAGGACGAGCTAGGGCTGCTCGATTATGGCAAAAATCATAATCTCGATTAATTGGGTCAATAATTGATATCACGATTATTAAAAACGATTATCCATTTACTTTGAAAACATCAATTTATTGAAAAAGAAAAAGGTGTAGTATGTTTTTAACAGTTGATCATAATACGATTAATTGAGCAGCCCTAGGATGAGCCTAGCAACACTAATAAAGGAGGAGTCGATTATTGTTTGTATTTGGCCCAAAAAATGTCTAGCTGCGATATAGCGACAGAATGTAGATCCTAAACCACCTGGTTGCTGTTAAAGTGCAGACTGCCACAGAAAGTCAGGAAGGGTTTCTGGGTAACGCACCAGGTTTGTTCTTCTGCAGTTTTATGTACTTGTGTTTACAAAAAATCCATGTCACTGCAGGCGCAATAACAACCTGGTATTTCAGAGTACTCTGCAGAACAAAATAAAGATGAAGGGGAAAAGAACAACGACGACAAAAACTGGAGCAGCACTCCGGTGTGGGCCTGGCCAGCGAAGTGGACAGTGGCATCAATCATCACAGAGAAAACAGCCACCGAGAGAACTCCAGGGAGGAGGAAAGGCTGACTGAATGTCAGGCCAGCAACGAGCATCAAAAGCCAACTGCTTCGCTGGCCAAATATAACACAAGGGTAGGATGTGAGGAATACAATATGACACTAATACAAGATATAATCACCGTGTCTCTGCTCCGAGTGATTTCCTCTACAGTAGTCTTTCGTCTCAAATCATATCAAGAAATCGAAAAAGTGAGATGTTTAATATGAAGAGAACTGGTGGGTGGGCTGAACAGCCAATCAGAGTGATTTGTTTGGCCGATTGCCCGTCGATTAAACATGTTGAATGGCCAACATTGGCTTGGTGTGTCCGGGCCTCAAGTCTCTCCAGCCTTCAGTCTTGTAAACGGTTTACCAACCTCTGACTGAACCCATCGAGACATAATGCACGACTTGTTTTGTATCGACTCGATATATAGATATATATATATATATATATATATATATATCTTTGTATCGACTCGATATATAGATATATATATATATATATATATATATGACCAGAGCAGAACAAGCACGTTTCAAATCCTTTGATCTGAAGTTACATCACTGCATTAGGTAAGTCAGTCATTTGTAGGGCTTCTCAATTAAATCGCAATTATGATTTTGGCTCGCAACGATTATGAAAACAACATAATCGAAATAAAACGATAATTATTATTTATGTAATTGGGTTTTCAGTTGGATTATACTTAAAGTTCAGGGTAATCAACTGTTCAAACACAATGCTCACATATTTTTTTAATAACTGGACATTTTCAAAGTAATCGTTTTTAATAATCGTGATATAAATTATTGACCCAAATGACCCGAGCAATCGAGAGGCGAAGTCCCCCCCCCTTCCGGGGAGCTCCATGCGACCTTATTTAGGAAAAAGTATGCATTGAAGTCGATGGAGAGAGAAAGATTATCTGTCGATCCCGTTTGAATTGTGCCACGAATTACACACATGATGTTTGTCCATTTGAAAGATAATTTTGCAAGTTAAAAAAATACAAATGTGAAGTAACACTTTTTTGGTGTGAACCCGCTCAATGAACTACATTCCATTGCATTTAGCTGACGCTTTTATACAAAGCAACTACAATAAGTGCGTTCGACCAACAAAATACAAACTTGAAGGAAACAGAATCATAACGTACATCAGGTTTCATAGAGCCAACACATTTCAAGTGCTACTCAACTGGCTTTAGAGAAGCCAGTCCTTTATTAGTATAGAAGTGCTTTGCTAATGGTTCTATCGCTCGAAGTCGAAAGAGATGAGTTTTCAGTCTGCGCCGGAAGGTGTAGGGTTAGGGTACATCTCCCGTCTCGCACCACACACCCAGACGGCCGTCACGTTGGAACGTCTCACTCCTTTCTCTCAGAACGAGGCGGAAAGTATTAAAAGAGGTGGAAATCACTCCAAGTCTGGGCGCGTTGAGAGCTGTGCACACACACAAGGGGAGTGAGTCGGTTCCTGAGAGCCAGCATGCGGGACGGGGACTCTGGGATTTGTAGTCTTTCTAGTTGCGTATTTTTCACAGTCTGTATTTCAACAGTTTTACGACAAACTGACTTGGAAATTATTTTTTAATGGACAAACATCATGTGTGTAATTCGTGGCACAATTCAAACGGGATCGAAAGATACGTTTTCTCTCTCCATTGACTTCAATACATACTTTGTCAGAAATACGGTCCCATGGGTTGGAAGTCGAGGGGCGGGACTTCGCCTCTCTATATAGTTTTTTGACCTGTGAAAATATGTGTTCGTATTTGAAACCTTTTGTTTTAAGTAAAGAGTCAAAGAAACTCTCCTCGGGCGTATTTAGTCCGAGACGAGCTCACTGCTACTTGTGAACCGAAGGTTTGGATTAGACGGAAATACAGTCGTTTGAGTGCAACGGTAATAAACGACATGGCTGAGTGTCAGAGTATCATTTGGCAGCGTCTGACCTGCATAGCAACAGCTGGTCCGGGTGGAGCATACTGCGTCTGCATCTTGGAGTAGGCCGAGTAGAACGGAGCCTCGTTCATCAGCTTGTTGTAAAGCTCCAGCGCCTCCAACACCTTCACATTCAGCTCAGAGAACTCCGAGTGTTTCCTGCAACACATTCCAACAGATCAAGATGCAGACCGGTGTCTTTTTAAGTCTCTGCAGCTAAAACAGAACAGTAGTGTTTTACTTTGTTATATACTCACGGCACAAATATACACATGTCTGAATACACATCATGCAAACACACAAAGCTGCTCAAATGAATGTTAGCTGACCTCGGTCCCTTACAGAAGCTAGGCTAATAATGTGTATAGATTTAAGATGTCTTCAAAAAGCCGATACACAATGAAAGGCTATTCCAAGAAGTTTAAAACGGTGTGGATGCCTTTCTCTTACCTACGCTAAAAGAATGACCTTCCCAGATAACCCCAAACGGATATGAACAAGACTGTTTGTGTTGTTTTGTTGTCCTTGTAGTCGCAATGTGCTCAGGGTGTATGCAGGAGTCCTGAAGTCAGATGTAAGACCTTTTAAGACCCCTTTCAAGACCCTTTCCATACATGTTAAGACCTCATCGCCACTTTGAGTTTTAACCGGTTACCTTGGCGACACACTTCACCTCACATTGACTATAGACAGTATTGATTGTCCTTCCTCCTTATCTTCCAACCATTTGGACGCAGACTTGCATTTCCCCATAACGATGTTGCTTAGCAACCGGCGTAAACGGAGTTTCGCGCTATCAAGCAGTGAGCGTGCGACGTCCTGTTCAGATGACGTCAGACCCAACGGGATGCCATCGATAAACTACAGAATCAAACTACACACCTACGCCGTGACTACATTCAGGCAGACTGTAGAACCCAACCTCTCTGGACCATTTATATACTTATTGAAAACAAGCTACAACATTTAACACCTTGGGAAAGGCCGTTTGATATTTTTTAATAGCCTTCATTTTCGCTAGATTGATTTATCAACTTGTAATTCTTGTGAAGACCCCGCGGACCCCCTGTAGTTGTATGTTGTTGTATTATACTGTCTCCCACAGCCACTTCATCATTGCTGCCATATTGTGAATACAAAGATGTCTGATAACGCTACCTGTCGATCTCCTGCAGCTTCTCATCGATCATCGGGTTCATCTGCTCACAGGCCCCTGTTCACACATTGACCGTGAGGGAGGGAAAGAGCAGAGTCAGACATGCACTGCAGCTCAGACTGTGCAAAGGACTGGTTAAAGCAGCGTTATGGGCTGTACCCTCCAGCTGGATCAGATCCTGGGTGTCAGGGGTGGAATCTGCAGGATCTGCGTTCTGCAGCAGAGCCAGCGTGCTGTCCATCTTCCCCTGAGGACACAAAGAGAGGCAGCAGGTTTGGCATTGAGAATGAGAAAGGGATTTGTGTCAGCTCTGAGGAAAATGTAATACCTCGTCGATGAAGACGGGCTCAGGCTCTGCTCTGGTCTCCAGGCTCGTCTCTTCGGGAGTAGAGCACTTCTCAATAAAAGCCACTGTGGAGCAGAAGGTTGGGTTCAATGCGCAGTTCTGAAACTATAGAGAGGCGAAGTCCCTCCCTTTCCTCCATGCGACCTTATTTCTGAATAAGCATGCATTGAAGTCGATGGAGAGATCCCGTTTGAATTGTGCCACGAGTTACACACATGATGTTTGTCAATTTAAAAGATAATTTTTCAAGTCAAACAAATCTAAATGTGTCGTAAAACTGTGAAGTAACACTTGTTTTGTGTGAACCCGCTCAATGAACTCCATCTCCCGTCTCGCACCACACACCCAGACGGCCGTCACGTTGGAACGTCTCACTCCTTTCTCTCAGAACGAGGCGGAAAGTATTAAACGAGGTGGAAATCACTCCAAGTCTGGGCGCGTTGAGAGCTGCGCACACACAAGGGGAGTGAGTCGGTTCCTGAGAGCCAGCATGCGGGACCGGGACTCTGGGATTTGTAGTTTTTCTAGTTGCGTATTTTTCACAGTCTTATATTTCAACAGTTTTACGACAAACTGTGACTTTTTTTACATGGAAATTATTTTTTAAATGGACAAACATCATCTGTGTAATTCGTGACACAATTCGAACGGGATCGAAAGATACGTTTTCTCTCTCCATTGACTTCAATACATACTTTTTCAGAAATAAGGTCCCATGGGTCGGAAGTAGAGGGGCGGGACTTCGCCGCTCTACTGGCTTCAGTTTTGATGAAATAACAGAGCATAGAGGCTAGTATGCGTTAAAAAATATCTACAACATCGGGTAGTGTGCAGCTAAAGGCTACAATGTTCAATAAAGAGCTTTTTGAACATTAAAGAATGTAAACATGTCACAGAAAAAAGGCACAAAATACAAACATGAACCTGAAAATGAGCAAATGATGTCATCTTTCTGTTATTGTGCAGCTGAAGACATGTCTGCATGCTCTAATGTTCAAAAAGCTCTTCATTTCTCTCACACTGCCTGTGCTGCAGCACCTCTTTTCACCCTCCGTCTGAAACCAGAGCCCAGTCTGCTCCGATTGGTTAGCTGGCCGGCTCCGTTGTGATTGGTCAACCGCTTAGAGATGTCCCGCCCCTTAGCCTACATATAGCCAGACACCTATGTAACACACCACCCAGGAAAGGGTATGTCCCCTTTAATAAAAAGACCGACCCGTCTCCGGCTCTGCGTTCAGATTGGTTGTGACGAAGTTGGAAGGAAAGAGCCCGACTCCTCTGTGGTTCTCTCCTTTCCACCAGTTTGGATCGCTATGAATAAAACAAGCAAAACATCAAATGCATGAGCTTCTCAGAGTGAGCAGTACAATAACATTCATTCATCATGTTGTAGTCTGGCTATATCATAATAAGTACTAGGTAATAAATATATGTATTACCTAGTACGAACAGACCTAAAATATGCAGTGTGGACTGCTACTTGGAGAGGTCCCAGTTCACCTCCTGCCCTGCCGTGGTGCCCTTGAGCAAGGCACCGGACACCCCCCTTCCCCCCCACTCCCATTGCTCCCCGGGCGCTGTGCACTAGCTGCCCACTGCCCCTAGTACTAGACTGCTGGTCTACACACACATTTCACTGTGTGCTCTGCATGTGTGACCATCGAAGAGGGGTTCATCCCTCCCATTCTATTCCATACAGTACTTCCAGATGTTTTTCGACACCATATCGACTTTCTGAGAGTCATAAAGGTAGGATGTATAACGCGGGTGTTGAATTGGAAGAATATACTGTGTAAATAGGAACGTGATACTTGTAGGTCTCTCATAATATATAGTAAATATCGCTGAGGAAGTGTGCGACATCAATGGCAGAAACACAGTCCGTTACCTGTCGTCCAAAACCAGAATAAGTTCCCCGGTTTTGAAGGTCAGCTCGTTGTCTTCGGCCGCTTCGAAGTCGTACAGCGCTCGCACCTTCCGGGCCTCCTGCCCCCCGTTGGTGTAGGTCGGGGGGTCAGAGGTCAGGGCCATGGGTCGCGTCTCCACCTGCTGCTTCTGCTCCTGCAAGGACAGCTCGATGGCTGGAGAGGCGCAGGGAGGAGAGACAAGTTACTATTTGCCCCTTTTGTTTGTGTGTTTTTCCACCATGTAAAGCAGCCTTGGGTCCTTTGAAGGAGACTTAATCTATAAGTCTGTTTGACTTGTTAGCACATGAACAGCACACTAGATGGGGACAATCAATAAGGCAGGAAACAAAGCAACCTTTTGATGCATTATAGGAACATAAAACCTAGTCGATAAATAATTAAAACTGTTGTACTCATAAAAGACAAGTATGCTTCTGAGCATACTTGTCCAAACTAATAATAACAAGCCGTACAAATTCAGTACTGTAGTTGGAAAATATGCATCTGTGGTAAAAAAACTAATCTATTTAGAATAAATGAAGCGCGCTAACGATCATAAAGGTGTGTGTAACTGAGAGACATTACCTTTGGCCAGGTTGTCCTCATCATCCAAGGCTTTGCCCGCAACAGGTGTGCTGCCCTTTCTGCTGGACCCCTGTGTGCAAGATACAAACATAAGGTCACGTGTGTGTGTGTGTGTGTGTGTGTGTGTGTGTGTGTGTGTGTGTGTGTGTGTGTGTGTGCGCATGTGTGCGTGTATGTGTGTGTGTGTGTGCGTCTGTGCGTGTGTCTGTGTCTCTGTGTGCGTGTCTGTATGTGTGTGTGTGTGTGTGTGTCTGTGTGTGTGTGTGTGTGTCTGTGTGTGCGTCGGTGTGTGTGTGTGTGTGCGTCTCTGTGTGTGTGTGTGTGTGTGTGTGTCTCTGTGTGCGTGTATGTGTGTGTGTGTGTGCATCTGTGTGTGTGTCTCTGTGTGTGTCTGTGTATGTGTGTGTGTGTCTCTGTGTGTGTGTGTGTGTGTCTCTGTGTGCGTGTTTACACTAAAGCATTAACCCTCTGGAGTCGAAGGGCATTTTCTCCATTTTTAGATGTTTCCTTAAAGGCCAGAAGAGGCAAACAGATTTCCAGCTACTGTAGTGCCCCCTGCAGGTTATGTTTGGTACTACATGTTGTACTACTAACATTTTCATTGATGTATGATTAACAAAGACGGTGTGGAAGTCACCTCGTCTTGTTGTATCAGTTGGGTGTTGAGAAAGGTTATAATTTATATTCCATCAAGCAGCGGACTCCGGAGAACAGGAACGGGTGGGTGCAGTATTTTATTCCAACTAAAAGTGGGACCTTGACTGACAGTGAAGCAAGAATTCAGAAAAAGGCCCCCCACAGAGAGGTAAACGATGAGGGCGGACATCTTTAGTTTGAACAGCTTGATAGTACGAGTCTGAACACAAACAAAACAAATGCTTCCCGTCTACAAATGATATCGAAGTTGAGCACGAGCGACGGCTGAAGGTAAATACTGAGAAACGGAGTCACGGCTGGAGTCCCACCACCGGCTGCTGTTAGCTCATCAGCTGACACGGATTAAATGTCAGACCTGCTACCTCACGAGCCACCTGCTCCCCATTAGAGCTGCTCTACCACAACATTATACACGCCATCAACAACAACAACAACAACAACAACAACGAAGCACAGCCAGTGGCAACAACGTGAGGACCAGATTAGCCACAGTGATGTTTTTATTTGAATGCTCTTAGCCGTCTGTTTACACTGGTAATAAAAGGGGTGGCTCAGAGTGCCGTTGTAACCATAGCGACTGTTTTACATACGGTAAACAACGGCTTCGAACAACAGACAGGAAGTGAAGCTATATCAGTTTAAAGAGGCCCTATTTTGCTTTTTCAAGTGTTCCCTTTCCTGTAGTGTGTTATGTCGGTTTGAGTGCATGTAAATGGTCTGCAAAGTCTAAAATCCCTGGTGTTCCCTCTAGACCGGGGTTTCTCTGGATTTGGGGCATGGCGACTGCAATCTACCGGTAATTCACCTCCAACAACACCACTTCAAAAAGGATCTGAGTGTACCCTTTGAGAGGTATTCAGTTAGCATCTCTCAAAGTTAGGCTACAGTTTGAAGGGACTGTATTGCTTTAGGGCAGTGTGCCTCACTCCACAAATATCCAAAAACACATCGTTTTTTACAAATCGCCTGAAAATGGTACAAACGAGTGGCCACATGTGTGATGAAGGTGTTGCGCTGGGCTATATCACGCAATCGAAAGTGAAACTTAAGCTCGTTCCATTGCGGAGATATTCCCGCGAGAGTGCGGACAACTGAAATAAATATAAATGTGAAATGTTACCAATATACTCACGGACCACCAGGGGGCGCTCACGGACCACACTTTGAGAAGCACTGCTTTAGGCGTTTCTAATGTTTTGTCCGCAGCATTTAGAAAGATAAGGTGTTTAAAATATACTTTTATCGACCAACACAGACTCAAGAAGCAAATCTGTCAACGAGCAACAGAAGCAGAGCCACCGAGAGAGACTACAGATGAGACATTTTGTAGGTCAGCGACAACCGGGGAACAAAGTCCACTTCAACCCTCAACACACACGTTTAAGGTGTTGCATAATACATCGAACAAAGAACAGAGCACGAACCCGCTCCGTCGACAGTGACGAGGGCGGTCCTGATCTCAGGACGTAAACTCGCATAACTACCAATTATGGGAAATATGCGAAGAGGAAATTCCACAGTCAGCACAGACAGACAAGCTCCACCCAGCCTGACCCTTCACAACACACACATTCATGACCCTTCACACAACACACATTCATGACCCTTCACACAACACACACATTCATGACCCTTCACACAACACACACATTCATGATCGCCTCTGGCTAGACAAGAAGCATCCACACACACTTCTTCTGCTATTGTGGTCAAAGTGAATTAGGAAACCAGCGAAACACGGCGTGGGAAAACTGACATGTGACGAAGTTATAAAATGCAGTTTACAACAAAAACTCTTCGGCAAGCAAAACTAAATATAGCCCTTTTTTATTTGTAATGAAATGTGGCAACCACTTTCCTGCTGTCTTAGAGACCAGCCTAGTCCTTTTTAAAAGCTCAATAATGAAAGCTTAACATGAATTGTTTATGTTTTTAAAGCCCAATCTGTTGTGCACAAAGGAGGCAGGTTGGGTTATTGAACATCAAGCACTATGAGAGCCAAACGAGGGACCTGCTTTCAGGACAGTTGAGAAATGTTGAGATAATTGTAATGTTGACGTGTAGTCGGATGTTTTGTATCAATTAGTTTAGGCTATGAATTAAAAAGACCAGAGAACACGCATCATTACGTTTTACCTTTGTGCCCATTGGTTAAATATAACTCATTGTACTAGGTGAGAAAGTGATATACACACTTGTACTTGTCTTTACATTTTGTATTTTTATCTGTCTGGTGAAGCCATGTGTAAAATGACGCATTATATATATATCAGAATGAAGCCAAGACAGCATATGTTTGCGCTGTGGACCATGACATTAAACCTGATGTAAACACACCTGTCCTGATGGCGAAGGGAAGCTGATGCCCTCCTCCTTCAGGGTCTTGATGGTGGCGCTGATCAGGCTGAGCTGTGGATCCTTCTGGAAGCCTTCAGCCCACTCCACCATCAGAGCCTTCAGCTTCTCACACACCTTAGGGTGGGCCTGCAGAGAACACACGTAACATTATTGTTGCTCTATCCTGTGTCTTTGTGCCAGAAAGAGACTAGGATCCTTGCCCAACGACAAACATAGTTATGGATATATCTGTGGCAGTTGGGGATGCTCCGACATCGATCACGTGACGTAAAATACATGACACCTTTCTCTGTGCTCGGCAAAACAAGCTCGCCAAAATGGCTTCACCGGTCTGGCAGTATTTTATTAAGGTGTGCAACGTGTGTGAAGCAGAAATCCTGCAGCTCCATCCGCTGTGACGGACCGGTGAGCGGAACACACACTAAGAGAGAAAGGGAGAGGGAGAGAGAGAGAGAGAGAGAGAGAGAGAGAGAGAGGGGGGGAGAGAGAGAGAGAGAGAGAGGGGGGGCTAGTGGAGCATGCGGCGTGAACTGCGAGCCTCGCAGCGGCGAAACTGAGGCTCCGTGGTACACTGTGGGAACACGAAGAGCCGTTTGGGAGCCGAAAGACTCTTCTTAGTGAGCCGAGCCAAATGATCCGCTCACTAGAAGAGCCGAATTCCCAACACCAATACGTAAAGAGATAGTATCTACAAGGGCTGCACGATATTGGAAAAAACTGACATGGCGATTTTTTTCTCTCCCCTGCGATATATATTACGATATGAAAACAGACAGGAATTGAAGAAAATATCATTTTTTTCCCGCAAACCTTCCTTTCTTGACCTTTGATGACCTTTGGTATTCTTTTAACTATATTTAACCGGATGAAGGATTTTATTCACGGACGTCTGGATCTTAAGTTATCAGAGCAACAAGCTGAGCTAGCTCGGTTAGCAGCGCCGGTGCAGTGCCTACTTACTATCGCACGTCCTAAAAAAAATAAAATGAAGACACGTCGTCGCGTCCTGCGAGTGCGATGTGAATATCGAGCATCAAATCAAGTTTTAGTTATATAGCATTTATAAACGATTTTTGGTCGATCCAAAGTGCTGTACATAAAATAAAAATAGCCTACAGTAGAGACACTTTACAGCAAATACAACACCCTCTGTCCTCAGACCCTCTGTCCTTAGACCCTCTGTCCTTAGACCCTCTGTCCTTAGACCCTCATATCGTACAAGGAAACACTTCCAGAGAAAACCCACAGTTTAAAAAGGGAAATGCATGCGCATATCGCGGTTATCGCCACGGCGCGATATATCGTGCGGCCCTAGTATCTATAAAGGGACGGCTCAATTCCAAATGCAAGTCACGTGACACGCCGTCACACCCCCCGCTCTCGGGGCGGACGCCCTCAGCCCCGGTCTGGAGGAAACACTGGATCGAGTACTCATGTCCTCCTCTGTATATACGGGTATAACAAAGGGATATTGAGGATTTGTATTCATCAAGTTCACATACCCTGCCGAGCACACTCCGTACTTCGCTGGAGAACTCCCTCGAGCAGATTTCCAGGTGGAAGATTTTGCCGCAGTTAGAAACACAAGCGCCGACCAACTGCAAGGGAAGAACAACAACAGCTGGTACACGTTGTACTATGAGGGTGAACTGCATATTGTTCCAATTAGGTATTGATAGCAGGTGAGTTTGGTATTGCTCTAAAATGTTTGAAGGACAATAGAGCGTTGATAAGGGAATGAGGGAACAAAGGGATCTAATTATAGAGCGGGCCGTGTGACAGTGTGCTCCTGATGACTCAGACAGCTCACATCACTATCAGTCTCCCATTATGAAATCTTCCACTTTCCTGTAGGGCTTCAACAACGAGAACATTCGGTCAATTACAGCTCAATTGTAGGGCTGTACCCGAACATCCGAATATCCGTTCGTTGGCGTGCTGTTCGGGTTTCAATTTCGTTATTCGGATATTCGTTTTGTTTTTTTCAAATTGAATTTATTGAAATCTCCAATATCATCGTGAGAGCTTGGGCCTCTTCGGGGGTGCTAACACTTGACCATAAACGTTATCGTTTGCTTTCTCCGTCTTTATATGTAGATATTACTTTTCTCCGTTAATCTCCGTCACGTTGTTTCCATAGCAACAAAAACTTCCTGTTAACAGGGCTAAGTCTCCTTCAAAATAAAAGCATGTCCATACAAAATAGGAAGCCAAATTACACTTAACACGTATCCAACGGCAACGAAAGTAACAAACACAATGCGATATCCTTTTCAATTTCAAAGAACACGAATTGGGTTACATTAACAAATAACTATAAAACAACAATACTGTGGAATAACTAAATGAATGTCGTGAATACACCGAAACACACGTGTTGAAGCAGCTGCCCCGTGCGGCCGAATATTCGCTGCTGATTACTACCGATTATCCGGTGCCCGATATATGGTATTCCGGACAGCCCTACTAAATGCCCTGGTAAATAATGCATTTCCCATACTTAAAAGTGGGAGTATTAGGAGAGTGTACCCCTACCACCCAGTTCTATTAGTTAAAGGTGAAATACGTAGGCTTACATTGGATTTGGAACTGTGTGTTTTCACTGTCAAATTGGCAGGTTGAGCAGAAACAAAAGGAATGGATGCTTATACTGACGGAAGCTGTAATGTGGATCGTTACAATGGCATACTGCTTGCTGGGAAACAGTGAATGTCCTTCGTTAATGGCGTACTCACGTTGACGGCCTGCATGGCAACATGAGGCACTTTGTGGTTGACTCTCTTCATGATGGATCTCAAGCTGTCCTTCGGTCTGAAACACAAGACAACCGAGGACAACTCAACAATAATGACTAAACAACGACATTTTACTGGCCATGTTAGTATCTGGTTTGGACTATTTTGAAGTGTAAAGCTTTATCGGAAGGAACCGCACTTAAATGAGGAACTATTTTAAACCACAGTGTTGCTCACGTGCTCAAGAGCTCCACATATAATGTAAACACAATGTTTCCTGCTTACCCATTGGCCGTCGTTCCAATCTTATCACAGATGTCCATAATGATCCCCCAGTCGTCTGTCGTGTTGTTTTCATTGGTTGCCTTTTCTGGAAATATGTCAAAAGGGACACCGTGCATATGGTCAAGGGAGGAAAGTGGCATCACGGCCGTGCCAAACGCAGCGGGCAAGCATTATAGAAATACAAAGCATTGAACTGCCACACATTAGAACTGGTAAATGTTGTCAGCTTAAAGTTAAATACGATGTAGGAGCCAATTCATTGTGGGTATAAAAGGTAGGAACCCGTGTGTGTTGGTGAGAGTTTCTGCCGGAAGGCCCATACAGTTTTTGACCACACACGGAGAACACACTCACGAGGAGCACCCACACACGGGATTAAAAACAAAGCTAAAGGTATTGTGTAAACCATAAATATCGTGTGGTGAATGAAACAAAGAAACCAGTAAAAAAGGGAAATAAATGGACTGTTTCGAACTGGAAACGTTGGTTCTGACTTTTATTCGGCAGCAAACAAGGTGTGCGTCAACTACACCCACCAAGCCGATCCTCAGAGGCTTAAAGCGTTGGCTTAGCCTCTACATACAAAATAAGAAGAGTCATACGAGTTGTATTGTGTAGACTTCCACGAGTAAACCAACCCAATCCGCAAGCATTTCCACACCTTTAGTTGTGTAACAAAAGCCAAGCTCATTACATGACATAAGGTTGAAAGGCTTTTTGCCCCTAAAAGTGAATATCTTACAGAAGGGTCAAGCTGGTAGTGGAAAGGGGATTTTGTCAACTTGTGAGCGACCGCTGCTTTGCAATATGTGAGCAGGAAATTACTTATTTCCAACTGATAGTAGACCCTGTCCTGACTCACATCCTCCAGTTAGATGCAACAGTGCACTTGTGTCAGGACACACAGATAAGAGGGATGACCGAGGACATTTGCATGACGTTTTTCACACCATGGCTTTAGGAACAGACACATGGCGACGAGCTGAAGCCGTTTGCTCATTATTGAAAGACAATTTGGATTTGGACAGCAAACTAATTACTGCTTTCATTGTCCCTAGATCATTTTCTTAAAAGGTCCCGTGTCATGGCCATTTCTACTGATCATAATTCCACTGTTGAGGTCGACTAGAATAGATTTATACTGTTCAATGTTCCACACTCACATTGGTTTCTCACACAGCATCTCTGTGTAGTGTGTGTATTCACTCTCTGTCCTAAACGGCTTGTTGGAGCTCCTGCTCCCCCCCCCTCCCTGGGGCCGTCTGCGAGACACAGCGAAACCCAGCCCGAAACACACACACACGCAGTCTGGCTGGGAGTTTGTGTGTGTGCCCAGGCTGAGTTCCACGGTGTCTCGCCGGCCCCACACCAGTGAGTCCCGCCGAGTGTGTGTGTGTGTGTGAGGAAGTCCGCGGATTGGTCCAAACGTAACGGCTCCGCGGACGTTGCGTCACTAAACCCAAGAAGTAAACAATGGAAAAAGAGAAATGTCCAACGAGGCGTTCTGGGGCAGCAGACAGGTCTTCTCTGTGTCAGAGCTTTACTCGATACAGGGTGCACTTTGAGGGTTTGTGACTCTGCAGACCGGTTACATGCAGAACAAACCTTCATAGCAACAAGGGGACGGGTGATAACCGGAGAAGCATGACATGGGACCTTTAAAGAATTCTTAGATCAATAGAAATGGGCTTTAACACACATGTCTGTCAACAGGCGAGTGTATTGACCGACCAATAAAGTCCCCCTTACTTATGATATTTCATTACTTGTTTAATTGAAAAGCATACATATCATAACACAACACCTTCAAAGACATTTTGAAGATAATACTTTCACTTAAGTACAATCTTAGGTCGTTTGCTTTAAACAGAGTACCATCTGTTAATGTAATGTTACTTACTCTACTGTTACATGGCAAATGTACACGTGACAAATATGTAACCAGAGGTGGAAGAAGTACTCAGATCTGGTCAAGCAAAAGTACTAGCATCAAAATATACTTACGGTACCAAAAAAGCAGATTACAGAATAATGTATTTATTATATGCTTTGATTATAATTATGTACGTACTTGAACGCTATCATAGCTTGTAAAGGTGCAGCTAATTTCCATTACAGTTTGTACACAATTTACCTCTGATTTGTAGGGGGTAGAAGTAGAAAGTAGAAACAATTGAAATACTCAAGTAATGTACTAATAGCTCAACATTTGTACTTAAGTAGAGTACTTGAGTACATGTACTTAGTTACTTAACGCACTGTATGTCAACCATACGCCCTGATGTTGGATCATATGATGTTGTAACTGACGTTAGCTAGTCACGGTTACATGAATCACACAAATATCAACAAGTCTCTTTTTAAGGATACACTTAATGGACGTTTTTGACAACTAGTCAGTCCGCTACAACCCTAGGAAGTATTTGATAATTGTGGGTGCGTTTGATACCAAAAATAAGCGAAAGTCAAATCAACTTGGAGCGAAGTAAAGAAGTTAAGCTAAGCTAACGTTAGCTTCCAGTGTTGTTGGCCCTATCGTTAGCTTTAGCTTTAGCTCGGACAAAACACCAAAGGAACAAAGCTTTACTTACCGACTTCCTGGTCAAATGGATTTTGGGCAAACAAAGGCATGTTGACGATTTAAAAAGAGCTAGGAAATTTGACGAAAAATGAATATTTGGTTTGATTTCCAGACAAAACGTAAACAAATATCTCTTCCTTGTCCATTAAACACCAGTTGCTCTTCCGGAAACTTGGCTGTCTTGAATAATGCCTGAGCAATATGTTTTAATTGCTCAGTGTATGCGAACAACTGGGTTTTATTTTTTTACATTTGTTGATTACGATTAATAATTGTGTATTTAAGTTATTTTAACCACAGCAAGTTAACAAAACAATCCGAAGAAATATCCACATACTGGCACTTTATTAACCACCTATATGTACCTACTCAATGGAGACTAGTGAAACACTGCCATCTAGTGGAGAAACGAAAAACATAAATCCAATCAGAGCACCATTTCAGAAAAAGACGGACAGTAGGTCTCAGTGGAGAGTTTAATAATTGTACAATGAAGCCTTGGCCAATGGATCAACAAACACACTTTAATTGCCAAACAATGAGAGATAAAACAATGTTTCTGTGTTGTTTTTGTTCATTTAAAATATCCTTAATATTCCACATAATGTAATTATGAGGAGGACTAACATTGTGTCATGGCCATTTTTGTATTCCTCCATTCATCTGTTTATAGCTAACATATTTATTTATTATTACAATTAGCAGTATTTTGATCAACTGTACAGTATTTAATTTTATATTCTGTTATATATTTTCTATTTTAAATGTTATGGTTACTACCGATGCATTTACTTGCACATTGTTCACTTAGATTGTTATTTCTATTCTGTCTTTACTTACTTTATTCTGCCTTTTTTGTACTTGTCTTTACTTGCACCATTTGTATTGCTTTATGTCTTATACATATATATTTATGTTGGATTGCTGGAAGAGCCGGGGTCTTAAGATGTCATACACTAGAGCTCCTGTGTGGGCCTATATGACAATACAACCCTTTGAATCTTTGAATGTAGCATGTTTGTGGTCTGGGACGCGCAGTAGGGGGCGCGCCTTTCACAAAGCATCTCACACTGAGGGACAGACAAAGAGTACAACGTTGGATCAAGATCATTCATGTGATATCAGTCATATTCAACTCTGTGGGCATTTGAGGGGTTTTACATCTTCTTGATTTAATTCACACAATAATGAATAGTCTAATCTCAATACAAAGAAAACATTGACACATGGAAAAGACAGATTTGAAGGTGATATTTAAAGCGTCATAATGCAACAAAATAAGAAATGAAAAACCCCAAAATAAATACAAAATAATTTTAAAAAAGCGTCATAAAGCGAACATAAAAAACACTTTAATAAATAGTCACACCTCAATAAAAAACAAATTTGCACACGGGAAAATAATGATTTTCAAGCTGATATTCAACTAAGATGTTCGTCTCCCTGCTTCTTTCCACCATGCACTATAAACAAAAAACAGAAAAACAACCAATATGTTGTTATAAAATAACTGCCATGTGTGGAATAAACGAATACATACATAAATAAATCAACTTAAAGGGTCGTGAAGCGAAGCCGGAAGAGCGTAGGAGGGAATCCTCTGGCTTCAGCACGTCACTTCCGGCCTCCTTGTTGGTTTCCTGACTCGGTGGTGAACCTGACAGCCGGAGTGTTCTCCAGGACCAAAGGGTAAAGGGTTGCATTATAATGTCGGCAGCGGCTCCGGGGACCAGCAAGGCGGCCCACGGTGATGTGGCCGGGAAGAAGAAGAAGGGCTCCGGTGCTCTGGCCACGGCCTACCTGGTCATCTACAACGTTGTTATGACAGCAGGGTATGTAGCGTGTGTCCTGGTGCTAATGCTCTCAGTCTGTACGCATGCATGTGTGCAATAAATCACAAACAATGATATGTAATACCACCTTTTTTTTAATCATTAACATGCATATTGTAAGAAGTTATCATAGGAGGCAGTGCAAGCATGCTGTATACTTGTATAATAGTGAATTAGCGTCCAAAGGCTAATAGAGATTAACGTTAAAGCAACAGACAGCCACCTGGCGTGCTCCGTGAGTATAACTCTGTCTCCTCTGCATACAACACTCTCATAATCAGACAGATGGTGCATTGTCTGCAGACAGGCGTGCTTTGATTACACCAGAGACATGTTTGGTATCATCTTGCATTGTCATGTTGTTTGCAGGGACACCGCTGATTGTGTGTTTGGTTGTTCATAAAAGTTAAAATAATACAGGAATAATAAGGAACCATAATGTGCATCGAGATGATTAAGAAACTACGGAAGAGGATTAGGGCCACACGAGACATTTTCTTTAGGGTATGACCAAAAGAAAATCAAATTCTTTGTTTTTCGGAATATCTTTGACTTTAATCTCAGAACGCGAAACAAATCCCTTTGGTTCACATCTCAACAAAGTGTCTTATAATATGTAAAAGGCTAAGTTGTAACAAACATGAAATAACCAAACTTTGAGCACGGTACACTTTTATCGCTATCTCCGACTTTTATATTTTATTTTTTGATTTCTTATTATTACAATTATGTGTCTTGTATTATCTCAAAGCGTATCAGTATCCCTTGTTGTGAAGCACTTCGAGATTTGTCTTGGCAGATGAGAAGCGCTATATAAATTAAATATATTATTATTAAACAAAGGTTTAAAGTATTTTTTAAACCTTATCGGTTGGACTTGAATTAAGATGTACTTGGAACTAAATAAGAAAATCAGTGTGGTTTGAAACGGAAACAGTTTCTTGATTCGATGAGAAATTAATAAATGTCAGGTCATGGAAAACATTTTGGGTTTGGTGCTTTTCAAATACTATCATTGTATTTTTTTTTACATCGGAAATCTGTGGTCAGACAAAATGAGATGCCTCCCAAAATATATGAGGAAGAATTTGTTCAATTTTTGGATCATTTCATAGGAAAAGTGTATATGTTGCTTAAAAACTGACTGTCAGTCATTTTTGTGGGGGAAACTTCTGAAGCGATTGGAGTCAGGACTCAGAGAGGCACGAGGAGAGCGGGAGCTTTGATGGCAAACACTGACGGGTTATTTGGAGCTCCGGACACATGTCACGGGCCACGACCTGACCACACGGTTGAGATGCCACAATCAATCCTGAAGACCCCTCCTGTAGCTCCAGGTCTTAACTAGAGAGTGTAATAATCAACGTTCTTCAATAGATAGACTAAACAGCTGAGGGACACTGAATCACATGTGTTGTCGCTTATGGCTCGGGGTCGTCTCCACCCCGAGAAGGACGTGTTCCAGGTGTCCCACAACTAGAGATGTCTCGATCCGATTTTCAAAAGATCGGAATCGGGAGAAAAAAATCGGGGATCTGGAATTTTTATTTTTTATAAAATATTTGTATTATTTAATTTAATGTTACAAAACAAAAATGACCATGTTCACGTCTTAAAGTCATCCTGAGGCCTTAGCTTTGGTTTAAAATGACACAACATCATGTATGTGTTGGTTCTGTTGGGCTTGTTTTCAGACCTTGCTTATTCCTCTCAAAGCAACAGAGTGGGCGCAGTGTCTGATAGCAGCAGCAAGCTAACGAGAGGCTACGTTCAGCTGGAGACTCGGGAGTCGGGACGGAGCACATGTCAGGAGTTTGGAAGTGTTATGAAATTGAAAGCGAAGGCAGTGTGACAGCCAGATGCAATGTTTGCAAGGCAGAGGTTCCACGTGGTGGGAAGAACAGAGCTACGTTCAACACGACCAATCTAATACGCCACCTGAGAAACAAACACCAACAACAACACGGCGAGTACACAGCGGCCGCTCGGGTAACGGCACTGAAACAACCGACACTTTCAGAGGCTTTCAAAAGGAAAGAGAAACTGCCCCAGAGCAGAGACAAGGCCAAAGAATAACAGCCAGATAGCTGAACTCATCGCGTTGGAGGACCAGCCGTTATCGGTTACCTTTTCTCTCTCTTAATGCATTGCATGAAGATCGGATCGGGAAGAATCGGTATCGGCAGATTGTCAAAATCAAATGATCGGAATCGGATCGGAGCAAAAAAAGGTGACCGGGACATCCCTACCCAGAACAATAACTATCTCTGACAGACAGTTGCCCGGTCACAGACTGACAACAACAACAACAACAACATGCCAGGGCAGCCCCTCCTTAAGGGAGATGGCTGCTGCCGAGGGCTTGTCAGCTGGTCAGACGGCGAGGAGGACATGAGGGCGAAGGATTCCCCAACAAGTTGACTAACTGACAACCGCTGCCTTAGTTGATATCCTTACATCTTTGATACATGTGTTTGGGATGTTTGGGGATTACAAAGTTGTTGAGCGAGAAGTCACCTGTAGTTTACTTTAAAAGTATTAACATTATCTAGAAAGTTTGCCTCTTAGAAATGTATTTATATAAAACATTGTCGGGAATGGAAGTATTCAAGGTAGGATCTTTTTAAATAGAGCTGTAGCAATATGACCGTGTGCCTTTAACTCAAGTCCACGTGAGCAATGCCGCAGGGTGGCTTTAAGTTTATTACTGTAAACTATAAATTATTCCGCAATCCATTTGAAAAGCCCCTCGCCCGGCCCAGACTCTCGCTGTAGATAACTAAATGAATTTCCCTGAACTGATAAATCTCTCTTTTATTGCGCTGTTGTTTCAGGCTGTTGCACAACCCACGGGCGGTGGGTGTCGTGTGCTCACTGCGCAACCAGTCGGGTCGCATTGTGATGCCTCCGTGCTGACGGGCCTCACAGAGCCTGCTTTGTATCGAGCGCGTGTTGGGTGTCGAACACCAGCGTCTGCGTCCGAAGCACCAGCTTCTGCCCTCATATTGATTTATCACTGACTGAGATTCAGGCGAACAGATAAAGTCACTGCTCGGGTTTCCTCTCGTTCCACCTTCCCCTCCATCGACAGCAGACACTCTGCATATCTTCTGTCTGCTCTGATTTGACATCGGCAATTAGAAGTCTACCAAAGTTCCTTTAGGCGCTGTAACTAAATCACCAGCGCTTACAACAGTAGGACTTGTTTGACGTGGATTTAATTGCACTTTCCTCGTTGTTCGGAGTTTGAATCTCGATGGTTTTTACACTTATTGTAAGTTGCTATGGATACAAG